>RJWJ010005079.1:0-70897 GCA_004363605.1 Indri indri | reverse complement strand
ATCATGGTTGGAATCCTGGGACAGAAAAAAAGACATTAGATAAAAACTAAGAAAATCTGAATAAAGTATGGACTTTGGTTAATTAAAAAAATAAGCTTATATTAAATAAATCATATTTAAAACAAAAGTAATATGTCTATTGTATCTGTATGGGGGAAATTGTGTGTGTGTGTGTGTGTGTGTGTGTGTGTGTGTGTGTGTGTGTTCCTGCACATCTCTCCAAATTCAATGACAGCATATTGATAACTTGAAATTAGGCATGGTGGGAATGGTTATATCACAGAAATCAGCAAATGCTACAAATCCAAAATTTTCCCCTGAAGAATTATTTCTCCTGGTTGTTAAACACTTTCCATCACATCACTGGATATAACTCACCTACACAAAAATTCTATGGGGTCCTCATTAATATTTAAGTGTATTAGAGGGTCCTGAAAACCAAATGTTTGAGGACTGCCAATCAAAGATAATCATTTCAGCATTAGTCTTTTACTGTTGGTCCCCTGCCTAGCCTATTAAGAATGTAAGGGTATGCTATTTAGAGAAATTTCACCAAATCATCCCACCTTGACCCTTCCCACGAACCTAATGATAATAATAATACTATTATACTAATAAATAATAGTTAACATTTATTATGAGATATGTACCATATTCGGTGCTAAGAATTTTATGGTCATCTCCTTTGATCCTAACAATAATCCTATTAGATGGGAATATTTATAATATCCATTTTACAGATGTAGGATCAGGCCAAGATAGCAGACTGGAAGCAGCCTGCACACTTCGCTCTCAAGGAGAGGATCGAAAGTTGCAAGTAGATACCCACTTACAGATAGACCTTCTTGGAGAGAGCATTGTAAATCATCAGAGAAGCAAGAGAGACATTCAGAGTAAAGGAGAGGGAAATGGGGTGATCCACTCAGCAAGATGGGAAGGTACCTGGGGAAGGCAGCCACAGTAGAAGAGGATAGGAGAGAACCACAGAGCTCCATACTCCCCCTGCAGACACTGCCACACACACGTCAGGACTATCAGGGAGAGGCTTGGAGACTGTGCAGTGACCTTGCACCAGAGAGCAGGCACAGCAGGGACCCAGTGGCTTCTGTTCAGGTCGCTGCAACTGATGCCATTCTGAGTTCTGGGGTCCAGAGCACCTGGGCTACACAGGGCTCAGCTTTGCTGCATCCACCTCTGCTGGGCCAGGAAGGGAGCAGGGAGAGCAGATGCTCCTCCGCACCCCAGTGACTGGGAACCCATGGCCCCTCATTCCCACAGGGGATTCAAACAGAACAGGCAAACAGGTGCTGCTGCTGCCGAAGCCACCAGAGAAACCCCATGGCAACTGCCTCAGTGGGACCTGCGCTGGGAGAGAGGCCCCAGCCAGTGAGCCCTGCAGCCACTTCCCTGAGGCCCACTGGGGCTCCAGTGCTGTTGCCTGGCCCAGCTGCCCCACCTGGAGGCTCCCATCCACCACCTAGCAGGAGCCACCCATGCAGTCCAATGCTCAGCCACATGCTGCCATTGCACTAGGACCCAGGTGGAGCTAAGGCCCACAGCCCTGTCACCGGACCACCACCTAGATAGCCTTGCCCGGTCTCCTGGCCTGCAAGGACACCTGGGCAGAGCAATCTCCTCACAATGCCAGCCAGCCCCCTGCCGGAGCTTCCAACAGCAGCCTGGGGAAGAACCCACCACTATGCACGAAGATCATCCAGCACTGACTTGGACTGTGACAATCACAGGGGAACAGGACAGCACAGAACAGCTGCGTTACAGGCTCTCAGTGCATCCGCCTGTCGTCTCTTGCCAGGTCAATCCTCCGGAGTAGGACACAAAAGTGCCATCTAGGGACCTCTCCTTTTCACTAAGTAGGAGAGTTCCCAGCAAAGAACAGGTGTGCCACGAACCTGTCTGCCCTGAGCTGAGATAAGAGATTTCAGACAGGAAGAAACTAGCAAAAGAACTCTGGCAACACGAAAACACAAGCTAGTTTGATACCCGCAAAGGATCACAATAGATCCACAGCAAGGAACCCCAACCAAAAGGAAATTGTCAAAATGTCAGAAATGGAATTCAGAATATGTACGGCAAATAAGATGAAAGAAATTGAAAGGAAGTTGAAAACCAACACAAATGAACCAAAAAATATTTCAGGGCATGAATGAAAAAATGAAAAAGTTGGTAAGGAGATAGTAACATAAGAAAGTATATAACAGAATTTAAAAGAAATGAATCATTTGCGAAATTTCAAAATAGAACAGATGTAAAAATTAAAGCCGAGAGACATTAGCTTGTCCAAGGTTAAACCTGAGTCTATAAGTCTAAAATAAAGCACCTATTCATTTCATTTAATCATTCATTTATTCACCCACTCACTCTTTTGGTACTTGGGATTTGCGTAGGTATTTAATTGTTTGTATGCAAATGAGTCATCCACTTTATAGAAGCCCTCTTGAGGGCTGGAATGGTGCCCTATAACTTTTTAAAATCCTCTCATTATGCACTCTGAGATACTCAGTTAATAATTGCTAAATGACTGAGTTCTCAGTATTTGACCAAGTGTCTATTATGTCAGAGATGTTAAACTCTAAGATAAATCTATTCATTCAGTGAATACCAACAAGCATTTATACTGTAAAAGACACTGTGCTAGATGCAGAAAACAGATAAGAGTCTCTGCTAATGGAGCTTTCATTCCAGTGGAAGAGATAAACATTAAACAAACAAATGATTTAAAGCGTGCTGACTGTTATTTTGCAGGGAGTGGTATGTACATGAGAGTCACTAACTTAGTCCTGGAGATGGTCAGAGAAAGCCCCTCAAAGAAGTGAACTGAAGGATGATCTGACCAGTTAAAGGAGTAGAAGGGGAGTGTTCCAGGCAGAGGGAACGAAATATTGTCTCTGTTTAACCAGTTTATCATGAAGGAGGCATTCAGTAACTATTTGTTGAGTGTGGATTTGGCTAGCATACATGCAAAAGTGGACTTGCCCTGCCATTAAGAGATCCAAACAATTTTAAGTGCTCTGAATTGTCATATGATAGACTCACAAGAATGAACAATAAGCAGAATAGAATGACTAATAAAATAAATTAAATTATTAAATATGGAAGGAATAAATTGGCTTCATAGAATGCCCCTATGTGACATACAGTAGACGAGAGAGTTGATGGCCTAGATGGCCACATCTAGAGTATACACCTCCCAGTGCTACACAGGCATAAAAAAGAAATCATGTATCTTAATGGAAAAGAGTTTCCCAGGGTTGGGAGATTCAATACCTGTTTCCTACAGAACTCCTATAAGGTATCTTATTAGTAGGTCTATGAATTATGCAGCTTTCATTCATATTAATCATCCCGTATTTCTTGTGCCTGTCAGCTGAACTAAAATCTGTGTGAAGAAGAGGAATGAGAAGGTTAGCAACTGGAGAGAAAAAGGAATAAGGCAGGAGACAGAGATTCAGGCTGCATTTCCTTCTGGGATCAGAAGGAAACTGCTAGTTGTACAAAACTTATTAACAACTTTGTTTTGACTCTAAGTTGAATACACCTTCCTAAACAACATGCTTAGTACTCTAAAATAGTAAATGGAGAAAATCTCTTAATTGTTAAAGAAATGATCTGATAAAGATCAAGGGGAGTTTACGGAGCAGGACACACCTAGGACAAGCGACATTAGAGACTGTATAGACTTTCTCACAATACCTACTTTACATGCAAATCTCCAAATTTATCAGTTACAACAGAAATGTTTCCATCCCCTTTGAAAAATGAAGATAGTATAGGGATCCGAGCATAGAGACCCAGGCCATCTGTCTGAGCCTTCCCCAGCACTTTGCCTTCCAAGGCTTTCAGCATTTCATGCCTGGCTCCATGAGCTTCATGGGGACTTCTGAGCTGGGGCTGTGTCTGAACTCAGTAAACCTCCCAGGTCTCAGCCAGCTTAGAACCATGACACATAACACACTGATCAATCCTTCAGTGTTCAACTTTGAGCCTATGTACAACGTATGTTATTCCTTTGAACTTACCATGCTGCGTACTAATTATTTTAAGGTATTTTGTGTATATAAGTAGCATATCTATAATTGTACTGCAAACATCATAAAGATAAAGACAAAATTTTCTACTTTATTATGTCCAATAGAGTGCTAGTTTATATGTCTGGTACCCAGTAGGTCCTGCAACAATGGCCAACAAGTGAACTCCTTTCCCCTAGTTTTCAGAGATAATTCACTGTGGAGCTAGTTGCACCATTGTTTCCTGTAGCTACAGTCCTAAGGCTGCTACCAAGTGTCCTCAGGACTATCTAACTCCCAAAATGCTGAGCTTGCTGCCCTGTACAATAATAATCCCTCTCTGGAGACTTCCACTGCACATGAGAAAGAGAAGGAAGAGACCACAGAGGCTGGAGAGTGAGCTGGATGGGCAGTGAGCAGAACATGGGGCAGTGCAGTGTTGTGTTTACATGTCAGAATGTCTAAATGTGAATCCTGGCTCCACCTCTTACTAATGAGGATAAAGGGTATAATCCACATATACGTGAATGACACAGGGCCTAGCAGCATGAGCTTAACATTCCCTAAATGTCTATAAATCTCATAATGTTTCTAGGAAAGCAGCCAAATGGCAATATCTAATATGATGTCTGAGTCTGAGCATTTGAGTTGAATCTGAGGAAGTATTATGGGGGGGGGGGTCCATGATCCATTTTTCAGGTGCTCACGTGGGTGCAGGAATATAGACATGTTGCTCTGGTGAGAGGTAGCTAACAGGAGCGAGGAGCACCTTGATAAGTAAATCTCTTTGTGGCCCTCACTGATAGAGCTGCATTTTCCCTAAGAAGGCAGTGGAATTTTCTGTTCCCAGGCAGTCACGATGAACTCACTATTTGATGACAACTATTTGACCATAGTACGAACAAAACTACTGAATTCTACTGCAGGAAATTGAAAAAAAAATAGAGATGAGTTTAAGGATACAGGGAAGGTTAGGGAGATACAGAGATAACGTAAGGGGGCACGGAGGTGGTCTAAGTATGCATGACAATTCAGGTTCTATTCTCAAGAGATTGTGATTGATTTCCTCATCAGAGGTCCTTTCCTTCCACTTTGAATTCCCCTGCCTTTAGCCCTGGACTCCAGAGCCCTCTAGGTAAGATCCATGACCCCCTTCCTTTTCTCCCTTAATTACCTTGTAATTATGCTCTATCGTGGTTCAAATTTCCTCCCCAAAATTCTCTCTGCTACTAGTTTTCCTTTCCTATACCCTGTGATGTCTCTGCTGTCTTTTATAGATCCTGGGACCTGGTTGTGACCACCAACCCAGTCTGCTTTTTTTGTCCGTAGTGCTCTGGTGCTTTAGAGAATGTCAGATTCAGCCTTATTGGTAGGGCTCAGCAGGAAGGAAAGCCAGCCAGGATGGAAGCCAGCCAGGAAGGAAAAATGCAGCTGAAGACTGCTACATCTGTGCCCCATCACATCAGGAGTCCAGGTCAGAGGAGATCCGGTTATTTTCTCTTCCAGTCCTCCCCTCCCTATCCCCTTCCTAAGTATGTATTTCCTCTGTATTGCTGACAGCAATCATCTCCGGCCTCTGCTATTGCTTCCTGTCCAGTACCAGCCCCAACTCTAGTGGATAGTCTACAGCACAAGCATGGGAGTGGGGCTTAGATGCTAGTAGCCTGCCAGCTTTTTGGTTGTCCTACTTATGAGGGCCAGGGATTTCAAAAGAATGATCATTTTTTGTTGTTGTTGTTTTGACTATGTGGTATTTGGTATACTCTGGATCTTCTGAGATTTTTGCTGATGTATGGACATACAACAGATAAGGACTCAGAGCACGGCAAGTTTACAGAGATATTTTTATACAAAATCCACATCTCATAATTAAGGCTCTTTTTCACCCCTAAAGAATCCTGATTAATGAGGATTTTTACTTAATGACTGTATTAAAAAGTAATTCATGGAGATAAGCTTCTCGAGAGATCTGCACATCATTAGGGAGCAGTTTTAGCTATTAATGCAGTCTGCTGGGTTGCCTCAGTTCTGAACAGCTGCAGTTGATACACAGCAACATTCTGTTGTTATTTGACTTCCATCAGAAGTCTTGGAGAGTCTGCAGAAGATGTTCCAAGCTCTGGCTCCTATCGGACTCTGGAAGGGCTGCCCTGGGTCTGTGGCTCTAACTGGGCTATTAGTTTCAGTTGCGTTAACATGGCACCACCACTTGATGGCTCACCCTGGCTTTGCCCTCTTTCTCTTCACAGGCCCCATCAAGCTCCCCAGAAAATAATCTGTCATGCAGTACTTTTACTTTTGTAAGCAACGGCGTTGGCTAGAGTAAATATGGAGAAAGAAAAGTATTAATAGTAATGACAAAAGTAATCATAATTAAACTACATCCTCAACCTCACCATGTCAACCACTGATCTTTTTACTGTTTCCATAGTTTTGCCTCTTTCAGAATATCATATTGTTGGATCATAGAGTATGTAGCCTTTTCAGATTGGTTGCTTTCACTTAGCAATATGCATTTAAGGTTCCTCTGTCTTTTCATGACTTGATAGCTCCATTCTTTTTATCACCGAATGATATTCCATTGCATGAAATGTACCACAGTTTAGCCATTCACTTATTGAAGGATATTTTAGTGTTTCCAAGTTTTGGTAATTATGAATAAAGCTGCTATAAACAATCGTGCAAATTTTCGTGTAGACATGCGTTTTCACTGATTTGGATAAATATCTAGGAGCATGATTGCTGGATCATATGGTAAATTTGTGTTTAGCTTTGTGAGAAATTGCCAAACTTTCTTCCAAAGTGGTTTTACCATTTTGCATTCCTACTAGCAATAAATATTAGTTCCTGTTGCTCCATATCCTTGCCAGCAGTTGATGTCGGTCGATTTTTGCCATTCTAATAAATATGTAGTGATATCTCATTGTTCCTTTACTTTGCAATTTCCTAGTAACATAAGTTGAACATCTTTTCACATGCTTATTTGCCACCTGTATACATTCTTTAGTTAAGATCTTTTGCCCATTTATGAATTTTTTTAATTTAAATTTTTGAGTTTTAGGAATCCTTTGTATATTCTGGATACCAGTCCTTTATCAAACAGATGTTTTGCAATTTCTCCCAGTCTGTGCCTTGCTGTTTTGTCCTCTTAACAGTGCCTTTTGTAGAGAAGAAGCTTTTCATTTTAATTAAGTCTAACTTATCAGGTTTCCCCCCCACTCCCCGCTCTCCATGGATCATGCTTTTGGTGTTGTATCTGAAAAGTCATTGCCAAACCAAGGTTATCTAGATCTTCTCACATATTATCTTCTGGACATTTTATAGTTTTGCATTTTACATATAGGCCTTAAGATCCATTTTAAGGTAATTTTTGTAAAAGGTGTAAGGTCTGTGTCATTTTTTGCATATGAATGTTCAATTGTTCCAGCACCATTTCTTGAAAAGACTATCTTTTCTTCATTGAATTGCCTTTGCTCCTTTGTCAAAGATTAGTTGGCTATATTTATCTGAGTCTATTTTTGGACTTTCTATTCTGTTCCATTTATATATTTCTCTATTCTTTTGCCAATACCATGCGGTCTTGATTACTGTAGCTTCAGAGTAAGTCTTGAAATTGGGTAATGTCAGTCCTCCAATTTTGTTTTTCTTCAGTCTTCTTTTGGTTATTCTGGGTCTTTTACCTTTTCCTATAAACTTCAGGATTAGTTTGTCAATATCCACAAAATAACTTACTGGGATTTTGATTGAGATCACTTTGAATATACAGATCAAGTTGGGAAAAACTGACATTTTAATAATATTGAATCTTTCTATCCATGACTATGGAATATTTCTCCATTTATTTAGATTTTTAATTTCTTTCATCAGAGGTTTGCTAGTTTCCTTCATATAGATCCTGCACATATTCTGTTATATTTATGCCTAAGTATTTTTGCTTTATTTTATTTTTTGGCACTAATGTAAATTGTATTGCGTTTTAAATTTCAAATTCCAATGGTATGTAGGAAAGCAATTAACTTTCATATATTAACCTTTTATCCTGAAACCTTGCTAAAATTGCTTATTAGTTCTAGAAGGTTTTTGTTTATTCTTAGTATTTTTCTACACAAATAATCATGTCATTTATGACAGTTTCATTTATTCCTTCCCAATATGTATATATTTTATTTCCCTTTCTTGTCTTACATTAGGAAGGAATTTTGGTACAATGTTGAATAGGAGTGGTAAGAGGGGACACCCTGACCTTGTTCCTGATCTTAGGGGGAAATAATCTAGTTTCTCACCATTAACAATGTTAGCTATAGTTTTTTTGGTAGATGTCCTTCATTGAGTAAGTTTCTTTCTATTCCTAGTTCTCTGAGTTTTTTTTTAAAAATTATGAATGGGTGTTGAATTTTGTGAAATTTTTTTCTGCAATGATCACTGTGATTGATGTGATTTTATATTTTTATATATAATTTATATATTCTGAAGTTATATTTTAAGAAAATTTTCTTCTCTAAGATTTATGTGTAGAGAGTTATACAATGCACTTACAATTTTTTTAAGTTTAACAAACATTTATTGGGCATACACTATGTTGAAGATGTCATATTAGGTATGAAGAATGCATTTACAAATAAGGCTGCATGAAACTTTTGGGATAAGTTTGCATTTGGTAAAGGGGAAGGGAAGAGAGGATGATGAGGAAAGAACTGAAAAAGGGGAGAAGGAATTGGGCAATAGTAATAAGAGAGGATGTGACATTTCTTATCCCCCAACCTTTCCACACTGTACTTTTAATTAGGTCACTCTCTAAGCGACACCTGAGTGACTGCAGACTTCTGTGATTTCCATAGCCTCTAACTGCTCTGGAGCTCAGAATAACCAAACGCCTTAGCATAAAATGGCGTGCACCCTTTTATGACCTACTCTTTGCCTATCTGCTCAGCCACATTACTCAAGTTTCCCAAACAGTCTATGCACATGCTGCTCCATCTACCTCTACTACTCTTTACCTTCTAATTTGCTGGGTCAATTCCTAATTATCTTTTATCATCTTGATCACCCTCTCAGAGCCTAAATTGCTTCTGTTAAATTGCATTTTATATTATTTCAAGTCCTTCAGTGCCCTTTGAAAAAAAGATCAGTTTAGCTCTTTAACCTCTCCACTCCATTTTCTTCTTTCATTCCCTTAATGTTCACTGTAATTCTCACTGAATGACAGGTCTGTGCACACACAAGAATAGAAGGTGGGGCCTTACGAAGACCTACTAGACAGACAAGTTCTAATATCTTCTTCTAGAAGAAAGTTTTATTCTTCTTAAACTGAAAGATGAATTCTAAGGCTGAATGTGGAAGCAGGTAAGTATGCAGAAGGGTAAAGTTTGTGTAAGGGAATACTCAATAGGACCCTCAGGTGATGGTTTCTGTTTTCTCTAACGTAGAAAAGCAAGTTCATCTGCTGTGAATGTGAGGAGTAGGTATGGGGTTGGGACTTGATAAAGGTGTTAAATGTTTGAGTAATTGTGGGAAATGGGAGAGGAAGTTGAAGACACCAAGGATTTGGGGGTGTGCTGAGGATGTAGTGCAGTTGGAAGTGAATGTATAGTAGTCATGACATTGATGACACTGACACTGTCCTGATGTCTCCAGCAACATTTTGCACTCCAAAGTTAGGAGCAGAGAAGACCACTGGTTGGACTGATCCAGGCTTAGGGCTTTGCTGGGTTTAGTACATTAAGAGATATGAAAATATAATGTATTATAGAAGTGCTGCAGTTTTGACACTGGATAGCTACTTCAAATCCTGGCTCTGCTCCTCACCATGTGACCTTGTGCAAATTACTTAACCTTCTGAAGTCTTGTCGTCTCACGTGTAAAATGGGGATAATCATACATACTTTACTGATTCAACAGATATTGAGTGCCCTACTCTATATTGTTCTGGGATCTGGAGATATAGGTGAGATGAAAAGAGACAAAAATTCCTACCTTCTCACAACTAATAATCTAGTGAGGAGAGAGAAATAAACAAGATAAATGAATAAAATGTATGTTACATGGCAAAAATGCTTAGGAGAAATATAACAAAAGAAGTATAGTGTATACAGAGGATTGCAATTTATTTTTCTTCATTTTAAAAATTGATACATAATATTTGTATTTATTTATGGGGTACATGTGGTATTTTGATACATGCATACGGTGTGTACTATATTTAGAATATTGATCGCTTTGAACATTTATCACTTCTTTGTGTTGGGAACATTAAAAATCTCCTAGTTATTTTGAAATATACAATATATTGTTGTTAACTATTGTCACCTTACTGCACTATCAAACATTAGAATTTATTCCTTCTACTTAACTGTATGTTTGTACCCACTAACCAGCCTCTTTTCATTCCCCCTCTCCAAACACATATACACTTTCCAGCCTCTGGTAACTATCATTCTACTCTCTACATCCACGAGATCAACTTTTTTCAGTTCCCACGTATGACTGAAAACATGTGATATTTGTCTTTCTGTGCCTGGCTTATTTCACCTAGCATAACGACCTCCAATTTTTCTAGATGGGTAGCCAGGAAAAGCCTTACTGAGCTGATGTTTGAACCTGAAAGGGTTATGGAATCACTAGGATGAGGATGCATATAGTGGGCTAGCTGAATGCACAGTATGATTCAATAAATTCAAACTAATAAATAATTATTCTCATTGTCCAGAGAGTGCCTGAAATGATACATCACTGGAAGCTGACTGCTGTCCTCCCTTTCCTTGGGGTTTTAAGAAGAGCATACTGATTTCAGTCTCTTGCTGGAGTTCCTTATTAACTCTCATTCCAGGGTCTGAGCCCTCAAATCTCACCCTCTGCTTAAGGCCTGGCTCAAACGCCACTGCCTAAGAGGCACCTTCCTAGTAGTCATCATTCTCTATCTCTCACACTCATGTCCTTAGAGACATCGGCGATCCTCTTTCATACTGACACTAGGTTTTAGTCCGACTTCTGTCACTAAGTTGCCGTCTGACTTTGGGCACTTCACTTCTCCGGTTCTCATTTTTCATTAGCAAAACGAAAACGTTATACTACACGACCAATAAGCGCCTCTAATAGTTTACGATTCTAAGAGCAAAGCCGACATCCCCACTCCCTTCTCACAGCTCATTCGACAATCCTAACGGCAGCTAGTGCCCGCAGTCCCAACTCTCCGCAGAAGCCCAAGCCGTATTCTGGGTCAGTCGCAAGCAACAAAGCAGACGAATTGGAGGAAACCAGCACACGTACCTCACACCGAAAACACCTGACCTTTCCCAGAACGCCCGCCCTCTCGGCATTTCCGGTCCTTACCCAGATCTTCTTCCGGGACACTTGCGCCTGTCTGATCCCGCCCCTCATTCACTCTTTAGAGTCCATTGGCTGTTTCTTTGAGGAAGCGGAGCATTTTCTGGCGTTGATTGGTTTTCATCATTGTTGATAGGTTGGTTATAAACAAGGCGTGCCTGGTCTCCCTGGTAACGTCCTGCCGATAGCCTTGATTGGTTAATGTCCCAATCCCACCTTCCGTCCCAGCTGCGAGTGGTTGAGTCCCCGGCGGGGCGCGGCGGTGGTAGGTGTCGCGTAAGGTTCCCGAGCTGACGTGGCTTCAATTGGGAGGGGGTTAGCTGGAGCCTTCGGCGGCAGCCGCTTCCAGGTGAGTGGGGGACATTCCCCAACTCCTCCTCTCCGCGAGTCCAATAACGGTCACCCCCGCTACGGGGGCCGCGGGAACTGCCAAAGCAGCCACACTCGAGTCCCCTCCCCGCCCCGCCTCTCCCGGATTCAGTCCGGGATCCAGTTGTTCACCCGCCTCCCTTTACTTACCAGGCCTAGTTCTAGTAACCCACTTGCTTCTTTGGCCCCTTCGGAGTGCTTTGGGGTGTCCGTGCGCTGCCTTGGATCACATACTCGCTCTCTGTTCCCTGCTCAGGACGTTTCTCCTCTGAGAGCAATGGGGAAAAGCGCCCAGGTCAGTCCTGTCCGCACGGCCTTGTTCCCTGAGCGGCCTGCTTAAGCCGGCTTCCGTACGCCCCAGCTGACGTCGGAGAGAACCAGGCAGGCCCCTGCACTCAGGCCCTGAACAAACTTAGTGTCCCAAGAGGGAGGCGGGACCCAAACAAATCAAAGGTCTTGAGGGCGGAAATCACAGAAACATTGGAGATATTAATGCAAATGGAGACCTGTTCAATAATCCTGCTAATGCTAATGGGTTGCTGGAAAGACGAGAAACGAAGGATGATACCCGCGATCCCACCAACACTGAAATCCCTGGAATCACAGGTGGGCAGGCTGTCAGAGGAAAGGGAACCTTGAAGAGAATTCTGGAGGAAAAAGAACTTGACTTGATTGTGTGGATTATGTTTATTCTGCATAATAGGAGTGTGAAGGGTAGGGTGAGTCCCTTGAGGAATGAGGAATATATTTTTCTTACTTATTTAAAGAACTCCAGTTGGTTTATGGGGAGAGGACAGTTTAAGAGTGGGAAAAGATATTTAAAGTAATGGATAAGTACTTTCACTTTTGGAGATAGTTGGAAGCTGTCAGAGCACTTAAAGGACCCGTTTACAGTGCTGTGCAAGATGACAGTGGAGAACTCCTTACAGAAAGGCTTGGAGGCCTGTTAAGAAGCATCAATTAATAAAATTTGGTTGGTTAGAATGATTATGAAAGGTCAAATTCAGGAAATACTCTTGAAAAAATGACAGGCTTTGGTCTTGGAATAGATACAGGAAAAAGTTGAAGAGTGCTAAAAATTGCAGACATTGTGCACTGACTGCTTCACTTTTACTTTCATCCCTTGACCATGAATGACCATTTAATGCTTTCCTCTTCACTGCGTTAAATTTGTTTGACTACATCAGTAGTTTATAAACATTTTTAATTGCACGTCCTATCAGTAAAACATTTTCGAGCATGAATCTCCCCAAATATTATATATTTACCTCTGGATAATGCATGGCTACCACTGGAAATATATATGTATAAAAAGTAAAATGTACAAAAGTATAAATTTAAAAGAATGACATTAAAAAAAATATCTTGCCTATACTGTAGGACACTCCTAACCTGATTTGAAGATCACATTAAGGTTCCTCCTTGTTTGTTTGTTTTTTTCTTTCTTTTTTTTTTTTTTACTTCTCTTACCAAGTTGTGTAAGTTGTGTACCTCCTTGTTTTTTAAGAAAGTTGTTTGCATCTCTGGGGATCTCCAGACTGTGGGAACTCCAACATTCTGGGATGCAGCCCTTCATAAAAATAATCATCTTTAGAAGATACTTTTTTTTAACCTTCTGTTTGGGTTTTAAAGGCCCCCTTTCTTTTCCTATCTTTGAATTAATGGATTAATTAAAGGGATGTTGATTTTACCCTTGTTTATAAAATCATTCACTAACTTCTCTAGGTTAACTATTATTAGGAATACATTATTTGGGACACATCTCACCACTGATCATTACATACCAGTCTGTTGTTTGGATATGTAAAATGAGATTAGGCTCTATAATACTGTATTTTCGTTAAGCTATTTTAAAACCAGCTATATGTGCTTCAGTACAGAAGGTTGTAATGTAAAAAGAAAAATTGCTTTCTTCTCTACCTATTGATCCTCTTCTCCATTTCCTACTTTGTAGAAGTAAGCACTGTAAATAATTTCTTGGTTATCCTTAAGAAAGTTTCTGATCATAATGAAGCACACATGTAATATATACCCTCCTCTTTCTCCTTCACAAATGGAATCCTAATACACATGCTGTTCTATACTTTTCTTTTGTCACTTAATACTGTATATTAGGTATTTTCAATATCTGTAAGTATAAAACTTTTAAATGGCTACACAGCATTTCCTTGTAGAAGAAATGTAAGACATGTATTTAGCCTGTCCCTTATTGGCGGATATTTAGATTGTTTTCAATCATTAGTCATCCAAACGCTGCTGTAGTGAACATTAGTGTATATGTGTCTTTGGCCTTCGTGTGAACCTATCTGTGGTATAAACAATATGGAAATATTTGGGGCCACATTACTATGAATCATTTCATTTTAGTCTATGTATAGCTCAAAAAAAGCACCTATATGACTATTAACATAGTGCCTTTATGCCTTCATCCCTATTTGCAGAAGGGTGAGAATGTTGGGTGATGAGATTATCCAGAAAATAGAATATCTTTTGTGTATCTCTACCAGCCAAAAAGCTTTGTGGAGCTGTGTGATTGGGAAAATGATTTAATTTCCTTATGCCTTAGTTTACTCACCTTAAAACTGGAGATATTGATAGTGCCTCCCCCTTGGGGTTGTTTTAAGAATAAAATAAGTTAAATAATAAGGATAAATAAGTTATATGTAAAGCAATTGGAGCAGTGCTTGGCAGATAGTGCTGTATATGTTATACCCACCATTGACTTTTAGATTTGTTTAATGAAAATAGTAGCTGTTTTGTATCATGAAAAATAGTTTTTCATTTTCTAATTGTAAAATTGTATCCTACTATTGAATATGCTTTTCCCAGCTATCTAGCACACTACTTTCCTTTTAGCTCCTCAACCTGATTAAGAATCACTTTGAGAATTAAGGAATTAAGGAAAACTACTGAATGTTAACTAAATATGGGTGAAATAAGTTTGAGGAGTCACCTGAATGGAAGTCTAACCATCTCCTGTGTTGTTTCTGTGGAAAAATGTGATTTAAATTCCAAAGCAAATGGTGCAAATGCATGCGCACACAGGCATGCACTCACTGTCTTTAGTTATTTTGCCTATTTTCCTGTGCATATTGTAGTAAGTTCCCTGCGATGAGGGACATGCCTTATATTTCTTTTTATATTTTTATAGTTCATATGTAGTAGAATGCTCTCCACCAGGTAGATATTTTTAAAATAGTAATTGTTCATAACCGTGAAGATTTTGAGAAAACAGGCTTCTTGTTTAATTCTAAGTGCTACTTCAACACACAAGTGTTGAGGTCCTGTGGCAGGGTTTGTGGAAGGTATGGCCAGTGTGGACTTTGAAGTATTGTTTCATTTATCTGAGTGTTTTAGAATCCTAGCCTTGGCAGAAAGATCTATATTTTGTTCTTTTCCTTAGTTGCTTATTCATGATTCTGCTCCTTCATAAAACAACAGCAAGACCTTTGTCCAACACACACATTCCTTACATGAATTTATTACTATGAACATGAATATCCTCCATTTTACTAATTTTTATATAAACATTTGCTCTCCTGCAGTGGGCGTAATAGAGGGGGATACCCATCTTTCTTCATTTAGCTTAAGCATGGCTACTTAGCGGCTCCCTTGCCCTCAAGTTTCCAACCTTTGAGCTAACCAAAAGCACTTAACTGTGCCTATGAGATGCCCTTCCATTTATATTTCCAGATTATTCCTATAATGTCAACAGCTAGAGCATAATGAGTATTGGAACAGTCCTTGTCAGTCTTTATTTTAAGATGAGGAAACTGACACTTAAAGTGACTTACCTGAGGTGATACAGCTTCTTGTTGAGCCAGGGTGAAAGCTCGGTTCCCTGGCTCCCAGTTTGCTGCCCCTTTCACTATATCATCTACTTTCCTGTGCACCTCTCAGATTTTTAAATCTGTGTATAAGAGACTCCTCTTACCTTGTCTGAAATGATACGTCCCTGGGACTCATCCAGATTTTTATCTCATTTAAATACTGGTCTTTCCTTTCTTAAAATATACATATTTTTAAATGATTATGTGAGAAATCTATTTTCCAAATAAAGATCTTTGTATCTTATTCTATTGATCTTTTTATCTTATTCATATATATTTAACTGAGGTACATTGGAATGTCTTGAAGTTCTCTGAGTGTCAGTTTTCCCCCATCTATAAAATGGGGATGATAACACTGACCTTGCAGATTTTAAGAATAAAGTGTATATAGAGTGTCTGGTATACATACTTTGTATTTAAATTAAATATTGCTCAATAATTGTTATCATTGCTATTATCATTATTATCCTATGTTCATGTGTATGTGTCCTTCATGTGCAATGATTTTCAGTAGACACACCTTCCTAGAGAGGGTCAATCAGAAATTCATGTGTGGTATGGGGAAGAGAGGAGGGCAATTATTTTAATATACTTCGAAAAAAATATTTAGGATTTTAATTTTATATAAACCGAAAAGAAAAAAAATCATTTTCACAACAGAAATTACATTAAGTAAGATTGATCACAATCTTCTTGGCTAATAATGATATGCAAAAGATTTGATCTTATATAAACTGAAATTGTCGTTTTAGCCAATGGGAACCTCCTCAGTTTGGCTCCTGGGTCCTTTTGATATGACTCTCAAAGTCTTTGATAGCTTCCTTGTTATCTTGTGTAACAGGATGTTTCAGGCTCATTTTGTACATTTCCTACTTTAGAACTGGAATCAGGCATTTCTCTAAGAAGCCCTCCTATTTAAAAAAAAAAAAAAAATTAGTGGGAAATGGTATTTCAAGACCCTGATCTAGGTATTGGAGATACTCACTGCTTCTCAGTTTGTCATTGTTTTTAAGCCTTTTCAGTGTATAGAGCTGGGAAAATATATGTACTAACATAAAGTATCTTGTAAGTTTATGCCCATACTTCCAATTCAAATTCAAAGATCAGTTTGTATTTTGGGGTTCTTAATTTCTTCTGTATTACACCTATATATTTTCATACTGAAAATGTGATGATAGAATTAGTATACCCATAATTAATACTCATTTGCTTTAATTCCACATTCCACATACAACAGTCTGGGAATAACAATGCTAATACCACCAGCACAACCACTTTTGGTTATTGAAAACAGTTTAACAAGTTTTATCTTGTGCATATATCTGTTCATATTCCCCTCGATTTTTTTTCATGGTTGTTTCATAATCGTTACATGCTGTGCTGTCTCCCTCCCACTCTTTACTTAGTCTTGGTTCTACTAGTAACTGTATATTTAATGCTCACCATAAGTCCTTATTAATTATGTTTTCTTTAGTCATTTTGGTTTGTCTCAAGTTTCTCTCTAATGAATTCCTTAGGAAAGGCTTAAGGGAAAATGTTTTATGAATTTTCTTGATTTTTCATAACATTTTGTCTGTGCTCTTTGTATCTGAAGGTCATTTTTGCTGTAAATAAAATCCTTGGCTCACTTTTTTCTTTTCTTGAATATCTTAAATCTGTATCTCATATTTTTTTCTGGCAAAAACATTGGTGTTGAAAAGTCTAACAATTGTCTTATTTTCTTTATCTTAACCTTAGTAGTCATAGGATCTTTTGGCCTAAATCCTAAAGGATTTTTTTTTTAAGTCTAGTAATTTTACTGGACTATCTTGTTGGTCATTCTGAGGTGATAGTCTCAGGTACATGGCAGACTCTTTCAATATGTAGTTTCAAATCTTTTTTTAGTTTCAGATAAGTGTTCTTGGATTATAGTTTTAAACATTCGTGCTGTTCATTTGCTTTGTTTTTCTTCTTCAGGGAATCCTATTAACCTCTTTGCTTAGCCTCAATATTACATTTTCTTGAATCCTATTTAACCCTTTATTTCTTCTTAAACATTTAAAAATAAATTATTAGGAATAATTTTTGATTACTATAGAAAATTTGCAAAACTAAAACAGTTCGAGTGTACTCCTCACCCAGTATTCCCTAAGGTTAGCAATGTTACATTAGCAATATGCAAAATTAAGTAATGAACATTGGTACATTACTAATAACTAAACTCTAGACTTTGTTCATATTTCACCAGTTCCTCCATTAATGTCCTTTCTCTGTTCTAGGATCAAGTCTAGGATATCACACTGCATTTAGTTCATTTCTTTTTCTTTCTTTTTGAAAATACTAAGATAGTTGTAGAGTCACATAGAGTTGTGAGAAATAATACAGAGATCCCTTGTACACTTTATTTAGTTTCCCCCAATGGTAACAGTTGACAAAACTAGTGTATAATAGCACAGCCAGGATACTGACATTGATACATTCTCCAGTTTTACTTATACTAATTTGTATATGTGTGTATGTATTAAGTTCTGTACTGTTTTATCACCTGTGTAGCTTCCTGTATCTACCACCACAGTCAAAATTTTGAACAATTATAACACCACAAGGAACTCTTGTGTTACCTTATTGTGTAGCCATCTCCCATCTCAACCCCTCCCTAACCACTGGCAACTACTGATTTCTAAAGTTTTGTCATTTAAAAAATTTTGTGTAAGTACGGAATTATATGGTATGTTAGTAACCTTTGGCATTGGCTTTTTTCGTTCAGCATAATATTTTGGAGATTCATATAAGTTATTGGGTAAATCAGTAGTTCGTTCCTTTTTATTGCTGAGAAGTATTCCATGGGATGTATGTACCACAGTTTGTTTAACCACTTACTTGTTGAAGAGCAGCCAGGCTGTTTCCAAATATAGTTATTTTTTCCAAATATGTATATTTACAAATAAAGCTGCTACGAACACTCATGTACATGTTTTTGTATGAACTTAAGTTTTCATTTCTCTGGGATAAATGCCCAGGAGTGGAATTGCTGGGTCATAAGGTAGGTAGTTGCATGTTTAGTTTTTAGTTAATTTCTTTTTGATTTTTAAAATTATACTTCGTTTCAGCTTTTTTTAAAAAAGATATGATTTGTTATATTTATTTATTTTCCTGTACCTTCTAGTTTCATCTTTGTTTTCAAAATGATTTGAAATTTTTTTTCAATCATTTCTTGAATTTCCATTTCATTTCTGGTTCTGATCTTTTTTTTTTCATGTCTTATGTCATTTTTAATATCTTTCAGTTCCTTTAGTACATTTAGTAGATTATAGTTTTGAACTACTTTTTGAGCATGGCTCTGTGATGTGCTTCCATTTTCTGTAGGAATATTATTATGCACTTTTTCCTCTTTTTTCTTTCTTTTTCTTTTCTTTCTTTTTTTTAGAGACTGAGTCTCACTATGTTGCCCAGGCTGGAGTATAGTGGCTATTCACAGGTGTGATCCCAGTACTGATCAGCACGGGAGTTTTGACCTGCTCCATTTCCACCTGGGCCAGTTTACCCCTTCTTAGGCAACCTGTTGGTCCCCTGCTCCTGGGAGGTCACTCCTGTTTTCTATTATAGTAACTTTGTATAGAAATTGTGATACTTCTCAGTTGCTCATTTTTACGTGAATTTAATGTTGCTGAACTTTTAGAAGGAGACTTTAGATAGCTTTTTTAACTTTACAAAGTTCCCTCTTGTGCTGTTTTCTGATATTGTTCAAGTATTTGGCAGCTGGATTTCTGAGATTTCCTGGCTCTCATTCCTTGCCACCTCCACCCAGTCTTTATCTGCACCTTCTTTTTCATTAGTTGCTTACTTTTGATTAGTCTCCCACTCAGCAGATTCTCCTCAATGGGGAACCCTATCGTGAAAGAGAGCCCAACTCTTCAGTTTTGAGAATTCATAGGGCCTCAGCCCTTGCAGACCCCTTGCCCAAACCTGTTATTGGAATGGAGAGATACCTTCCTATTTCAACAGCTTTTCTCTAATTGGCTTGACACATTTGCCAGTGAGTGCCCACTGGTTCTTTTGTGGTTCTTTTGATTCTCTTCATGGTTCTGTTGGAAGCACTCTTAGGGCTTTCCTCTACTTCCTCCCACGTGGACAGCAGTAACACCCAGATTTTGTGACTATTGGTGGTTTGTCTATATCCATGTTTATTTTGGAGTTTGTAGGAAACTTTGTTAAGTAGTTTTTTGGAAAAGGCTGTCCATGGGTTGTTTGCCCATGGGTTGTTTTATTATCTAGTTGCTTTGTATGTTTTTATGTGGGAATTCTGGAAGATACAAAAGATATGCTGCCCCTGCTACTACCATCTTTTCTGAATTCATCAGTTGGTGGTTTTGTTTTGTTTACTTGTTGCCAAAGTATTCCAAAAAATCTGAAGATAAAGTGATTCTTTTTGATAAGTTAGATTCCAGTATGATTTTCTTTGATTAGTGCTGATCTCTGTGTCTAAAAAAAGCTCTTTAGTGATGGTATTGATTTTATGCATTGAAAGTTACCACAGAAAATAAGATCTTTAATGTTGAAAGGAAAGTTTGGAGTCTGTGTACTGGTGAGTTGTGAATTTTTTTTTTCAAGCTGACTATACCTGTGAGCCTCATAGCTTGAATGAGTAGTTATATATGGTTCTATATACGTATACATGGTCCCACGTTGCCCTTCCAGTAGTTATATATGAAGTTATGTATGTAGTTATATATGGTCCTATGTTGCCCTTCTAGGAGGTGGTTCCCTTTTTCCTTTATTGTCTCATATATCTTTTCTTTTTATTTATTTATTTATTTTTGAGACAGGGTCTTACTCTGTTGCCCGGGCTAGAGTGCATGGTGTCATTATAACTCACTATAACTCCTGGCCTCCAGGGATCCTCCCACCTCAGCCTCCAGAGTAGCAGGGACTATAGGTGTGTACCCCAGCTAATTTTTTTTTTTTTTTTGAGACAGAGTCTCACTCTGTTGCCCTGGCTAGAGTGCTGTGGCGTCAGCCTAGCTCACAGCAACCTCAAACTCCTGGGCTCAGGCAATCTTCCTGCCTCAGCCTCCCGAGTAGCTGGGACTACAGGTATGCGCCACCACACCTGGCTAATTTTTTTTCTCTTTTTAGTAAAGATGGGGTCTCACTCGCTCAGGCTGGTTTCAAACTCCTGAGCTCAAGCGATCCTCCTGCCTCGGCCTCCGAGAGTGCTAGGATTATTACAGGCAGGAGCCACCACACCCGGCCCACAACTAATTTTTAAATTTTTTGTATAGATGGGATCTCACTGTGTTGCTCAGGCTGTCTCAAACTCCTGGCCTCAGACAGTCCTCTCACCTTGGCCTCCCAAAGTGCTAGGAATATGGGCATGAGCTACCATGCCCAGCTTCGCACACCTTTTCTAAATGCTGTGTGCTACTTAGGTTATCCAAGGCAACCTGTTGTAAAAACGGTGGTCTCTCATCACTTCTTTCTTTCTTCCTTTTTATATAATTTTTATTTCAAAATATTAAGGGTGTACAGTGTTTTGTTTCATGGATTAATTGTATAATGCTGAAGTCAGGGCTTTTAGTGTGCCTCTCACCAGAATAGTGTACGTTGTACCTGGTAGGTAAGTTTTTACCCCTCACCCCACTTCCACCCTCCCCCTTCTTAGTTTCCAATGTGCCTTACACCACTTTATGACCATGCGTACCCATTGTTTAGCTCCCACTTATTAGTGAGAACGTGTGGACTCACCACTTCTTTCTTATGAACCATGGCTACCCTAAACGCTGTTACTGCTCTGAGTAAAAAAAATTGTAGCAGAGACTAGTTTTGTTTAAGTACTTATTTTGTACAACAGCTTTTATATTTCTTCCTGCCGAGGGTTTTAAAAGCCAAATAACATTTTATCACAAAACATAAAACGAGGCATAATCACTTAAACTAGTGCTATCCAGCACAGTCCAGTTCTATTTTGATTTTTCCTATCAAAGCATTAATGTGGTTCTTACTTTCATGGAGTTTATGGACTGAGACTTGACACTGATCTGAATATGTAGCATACATAGTGGTTATAAAAGTGAATTAATTTTGAAATAACTTTAAAATTACATAGAGCTTTCCAAGATTAGTAAAGAGAGTTAGTGTACACTCTTCGTCTAGCATCCTCTAATGCTAACATGTTACATAATCATGGTAAGTTTTTCAAAACTAAGAACATAGGTACCTTGCCATGAACTAAACTGTGGGTAGACTTCATTCACATTTCACCACTTTTTCCATTAATGCTCTTTTTTTTCTGTTTAAGCATTCAATTCAGGATACTACTCCTGAACTGAGTACTAATTGAGACATACTAATCAGCATGTCTCCTTATCTCTTCTGATCTGTGACTGTTTTTTAATCTTTTGTTGTTTTTCATTACTTTGACAATTTTAAAGAGTATTGGTCAGGTATTTTTTAGAATGTTCCTGACTTTGGGTTTGCCCAGTGTTTTCTCATAATTAAACTGGGGTTATGGGTTTGGGGAAAGAACACCACAAAGGTATAGTACCATTTTCATCACATTATATCGGGTATACATGATATTATAATATGATGATTGATCACTAGTGATGTTAACCTTGATCACTTGGTTGAGGTGGTAACTGCTGGGTTTTTCCACTCTGAAGTTGCTGTTTTCCCCTTTTCATACCCTATTCTTTGGAAGTGAGTCACTGAGTCCAGCCCACACTCAAGGAAAGTAATTAAGCTCCACTTCCTAGAGGGGGAAGTATCTACATAAATTATTTGGAATTCTTTTGTAAGGAAGGTTTGTCTATTCTCTACCATTTATTTATTGATTTAAATAATTTATGTCAGTATGGACTAATGGGTATTTATTTTTAAATTTCGGTTATAATCAAATACAATTGTCACTTATTTTGTAATTCAAATTGTTCTAGCTTTGGCCATTGGGAGCTCCTTCAGGTTGGTTCTTTGTCACATGCCCCATCTTTTTTTTTTTTTTTTTTTTTTTTTTTTTTTTGAGCGTTTCCTTACTTTCCAACACTACAGGATGCTTCAGGCTTCCTCCCTACCCCAATTCTAGATAGCCAGCCATTTCTCCAAGGAGCCCTGGTTCCTTTTATTGGAGATTGGTATTTAGAAATCAAGATCTGGGTACTAGATGTGCTCGTTGCTACTGAGGTATTACTGTTTCTAGGACTTTTCACTGGACACACCTAGTATATGTATTTCTGTATAACAACCCATTATGTAAAATATATGCATATCTATATTTATTTCTGTATTTTTCAATTTATATAAATAAACATGAGTTCATACTGGTCTCCAACTCTAATCCAGTACCACAAGGTTTATCCTAGCCTTCTTTCCTTGCTTATTTGTAACTTCTTTCATTGATAGTGAGAATCCTGGATCTCACTATCTATAATTTATTTACTTAACTCATTCAGCCCT
Organism: Indri indri; assembly: GCA_004363605.1. NCBI lineage: Eukaryota > Metazoa > Chordata > Mammalia > Primates > Indriidae > Indri > Indri indri. The sequence continues at coordinate 47,919 of RJWJ010005079.1, read as the reverse complement.
AGTATGTACATAAATTAGTTTTAGAATTGCTAACCCAGGCCGGGCGCGGTGGCTCATGCCTGTAATCCTAGCACTCTGGGAGGCCGAGGCGGGCGGATCGTTCTGAGCTCAGGAGTTCGAGACCAGCCTGAGCAAGAGCGAGACCCCGTCTCTACCAAAAATAGAAAGAAAATTGATTGGACAACTAAAAATATATAGAGAAAAAAATTAGCCGGGCATGGTGGCACATGCCTGTAGTCCCAGCTACTTGGGAGGCTGAGACAGTAGGATTGCTCGAGCCCAGGAGTTTGAGGTTGCTGTTTGTCACTTCTTTTTGTCTTTTAGCCTTATAGTACCCAGTCAAAACATAATTTTTCAGTTTCTTAGGTTAGCTTCATTTCCTTCGTCTCCATCAGTGGGGTTATGTCATATATCTATAATACAGTTGGACAAATTTGTCACAGTCTGCATTCCATCCTGGAAGCCCCGACATCCTGGTTGAATTTTTAAAAAATTGTATACAATTAAGTTTACTCTTGGAATGTACAGTCCATTGAGTCTTGACAAATGCATATGGTTATGAAACTTCTACCTCGATACTGTCCGGAGCAGTCCCTTCACCTTAAGAACTCCCTTGTGTGAATCTTTTACAGTCAACCACACCCCCTTCCCTCAAGCCCTGACAACTATATTTGTGTCAGTCTATTTCTGGCCTTTTCCATAATATCATATAAATAAAATCATATAATGTGTAGCTCTTTATATTTAGCTTCTTCCACTTAGCAGAGATATTTTAGATTTTAAAAAATATTGTTTTGCATGAATCAATAGCTCATTCCTTTTTTTATTGCTGAGTAGTATTCCATTGTTTGGGTGTACCACGGGTGGTTATTCATTTGCATGTTGAAGGATATCTTCGTGGTTTTCAAAGTTTGCAATTATGAATAAACCTACTATAATATTTACTTACAGGTTTCTTTGTGAACTTAAATTTTCTCTTTACTTGGTTAAATACCTAGGAGTGGAATTGGTAATATATGTTTAACTTTTAAAGAAACTGCCAAACCATTTTCCAAAGTAGCTGCACCATTTTATATTTGTATCTGCAATGAAAGAAAGTTTCTGTTGTTCTAAATCCCTGCCAGCATTAACAAAAAAAAATTTCAGCAATTTTAGTAGGTATGTAGTGGTATTTCGTTTTGCTTTTAATGGGTATTTTCCTAATGATAAATGAGGTCAAGCATCTTTTCATATACTTATTTACCATCCATCTGTCTTCTTTGGTGAAGTGTCCAGATCTCTTACACATTTTTTATCAGGTTGTTTATTTTGTTGATGTTGAGTTTTAAGTGATTTGGTTTTCTGGTTTTTTTTCTTTAAATTCTAGATACAAGTTCTTTACTGGATATGTTATTTGCAAATATTTTCTTCCAATCTGTGGCTTGTCTTTTCATTCTCTTAACAGTGTCTTTACAGAGCAATAGTTTTAAATTTTCATAATTCCTATTTATTCAATTTTTTAAAAGAAGGATTATGCTTTTTGTTGTGTCTAAAAACTCATTGCCAAATCCAAGGCACCACAGATTTTCTCCTATGTTTTCTTCTAGATGTTTTAAAGTTTTACAACTTAAGTTGAAGTCTCTGAACCATTTTGAGGTATTTTTTATGTAAGGTGTGAGTTATATGTCAACGTTCACTATTTTGCAGATGCCTAATTCTTCCATTACCATTTGTTGAAAAGATTGTGCTTTCTCAATTAATTTGCATTTGTACCTTTGTCAAAAGTCAGTTGACTCTATTTGTGTGAGTCTATTTTTAGGCTTTGCCTTCTGTTCCATTGATCTATGTGTCCATACTTTGACTAGTGATACACTGTCTTGTAATTATAGTTTTGTAGTAAGTTCTGCTTTCTTTGCCTTTTCAAGTAAATGTTAGAGTGAACTTGTTGATGTTTACTTAAAGCTTGCTGGAATTTAGATTGGAATTGCACAAATTTTATACATCAAAATGGGAAGAATTGATACCTTAACGATATCTCCAAGCGTCTCCAAATCCATGTACATGGTTTATTTCTACATTTATTTAGATTTATTATTTCTTCAGTTTTTTAGTAGTTTTCAACATCCAGATCCTGTGCCTATCTTGTTAGCTCTCCACCTACTCCTCTCCTCTTTTTTTTTTTAAAAATGGTATTATATTAATTTCAAATTGTTCATTGTTTGTAATAGGCGTGCAGTTGACTTTTGTATGCTGAGCTTGTATTCTACAACCTTGCTAAACTCACTTATTAGTTTTAGGAGCTTATCTATAGATTTTATTTTTTAGGAAAGTCTACGTGGACAACCATGTCTTTTGCTAATTGAGGCAGTTATATTTCTTCCTTTCCAATTTGTATGCTGTTTGTTTCTTTTTCATGCCTTTGCACTAGCTAGGACTTCCAGTGTGGTGTTGAATAGAAGTAGTGAGAGATGACATCTTTGCCTTGCTCCTGATCTTATGGTGAGAGCATTCAGCATCTTAGTTTGCCGAGAATGAATTATTCTCATTATGAATTCATAATTATGAAAGGATGTTGAAATTTGTCAAATGCCTGTTTCGAATCTATTGATATGATATGGTTTTCCTTATTTAGTCCACTAATATGGTGAATTACATTGATTGATTTTCCCTATGTTGAATTAGCCTTGTATTTCTTGAATACCACTTGGTTCTACTATATTAGCTTTTTATATATTGCCGGACTTGACTAGCTAATATTTTGTTAAGTATTTTGAATATTTCGTTGGCTGTAACTGTGAGGAATATTGGTCTATAATTTTCTTTTCTTGTAATATCTTTGTCTGCTTTTAGTATTAGAGTAATGCTGGTCTCGTAAAATAAGTTCCAAAGTGTTTCCTCCTATTCTGTCTCCTGACAGAGATTATATAAAATTGGTATTATTTCTTCCTTAAATGTTTGTTGCTACTTGCCAATGAAGCCACCCTGACTTGGATTTTTATTTTTTAGAAAATTTTTAATAAAATATAAATTCAATTTCTTAGTTATATGTGTGTATGTGCACACACACATGTACCTACGCCCATCCACCCATATATATTCATGTTCTCTATTTCTTCTTGAGCTTTGGTAGCGTGTATCTTTCAATGAATTGGCCCATTTCATCTAAATTGATGAATTTATGAACACAGGGTTATTTGTAGTATTTCTTTATTATCTTTTAATGGTTGTTAGATCAGTAGTGACGGCCCCTCTTTCATTTATGATGTCAATGATTTGTGTCTTCTCTCTTTTTTTTTTGGTTAGTCTGACTAGAGCTTTATCAATTTTATCGATCTTTTTCAAAGAACCAGCTTTTGGTTTTATTGATTTTCTCTATTTTCAATTTTATTAATTTCTGCTCTAGTTTTTATTTACTTTTTCCTGCTTAAATTGGTTTTAATTTGCTCTTTTTTCTGATTTTCTGTAGAAGCAGCATAGCTTACTGATTTCTATCCTTCTTCCTTCTTTTCTAATATATGCATTTAGTGCTATGTACTTTGAACAATGTTTATATTTAAATTTTATGAAACCACATGGTTTATCAAAAAAGCTTCCTGAAAAAAGTGGGTTCATGGGGCACATAAGAAAAATTTTTCAGAATCGTGGGGTTTATTTGAAAAAGTGGGAGAGAATAAGTCTAGCAGAGGAAGGAAGAATAAGAAATTCGTGTTTGTAAATGAAACTACTGTGAAAGAAAAGGCATTAAAGATAACCTTTAAGGTGTACTTAACCATTACATGCTTCTACTTAACAATTATGTACTTGTATTTTATTTAAAAAATGATATTAGTGATGGTGATTGTATTCTCTGCACAATTGCTACTGAAAAGAACAGTGTGTGCCTACATTGTATACACTCAAATGCCTTTTTGAAGACATCATCGTGTCGCAGACTGTATCTAATATATTTCACCTGCACTGTTTATTTCACTTACAGATGATATGGTTATCAATATAGGAGAAGACCATGTCTATTTTGCTAATTCTTACCCTCTTTTCTACAGAAATGCTGAGCCGATTGTCAGGATTAGCAAATGTTGTTTTGCATGAATTGTCAGGAGATGACACTGATGAGAACATGAGGGCTTCCTTAGACCCTGTGAGTAGCTCTGTTCTGATTTAAACTGATAAGACATACGTTCCGAATTTAAGATAGAAGGGTGTGAGCAGCCTCTCTGGTGCTAGGTGGAAGTGAGGATTCAAAAAATTTTGAAACTTTATGAATGATGCTTTTCTTGTAAGTTTGTAGCCTAAAGAGCCACAGTGATGGGAACCAAGACGATACTTGAAAGGTCTTTCTTGTTTGTCTCCCAGGGCCTTATTTATTGCCAGATTAATTTAAGTTCTTTTTCTCATCCTTGGGTATAGATTCCTCTTGAATAGGAAAGATTTAAATGATAAATGGGGGAACTGAAACACCTTTTGGATTTGAGAATATTTTTGCTTTTATAGTTTCATCTACCACTACTCTCATAGTTTGTATTGTATTTTCTGAGGGCCACATCAGGAATCAAAAGAGGCCCTTTAGTTTTCTGAAAAGACAAGCAGTAACACCTTAGTGGTTAAGAGAGTGTTATTCAACTACTCTCTTAATTTTCAATTTTGGGCTCTTCTTCTTAATGGTTTGTGATCTCTGCTTCCCTTTAATTTTCTCTTTGGTAAAATAAGGATAATAATACCTTAAATGAGATGTTTGTAAAATGCTTAGCATTTATAAAATATTTAATACATTATAATGTCTATGAGTATTATCGTTGGATCAGAGTTAGAAAGAGTCTTAAGTTAACAAGGATATGAGGTGGGCAAAACAAAGGATAAAGTTGGAATAAAGGAACTCCTGTTTGGAAGCTAATACCTTTTCCCTGGTGCACTGGCAACTTTTTATCAAAAACTAGGAATTACCCCAGGAATCTGACATGGAATTTAATAATAGAACACAAGAGGATGTTCTGGAGCGCCTGGCTTATGCAGAGCAGTTGGTGGTGGAGCTAAAAGATATTATTAGACAGAAGGATGTTCAACTGCAGCAGAAAGATGAAGCTCTACAGGTACTATTGTTTTTATCCTTCCTTGCAGAGCATTTGGTAAAGGACAGATACACCATTCACAGATTTTTCTCTTCACTTAGATTATTAGAAAATCTGATTCTTATTTCCCTAATACTGTAACAAGATGCCTACTGAACAAAACTTTTGTTATGTGTTAGGTAAGTGATGAATAAACATTTATATATTGACCATCGTTGTTCTCTGGCAGGAAGAAAGAAAAGCTGCTGATAACAAAATAAAAAAACTAAAGCTTCATGCTAAGGCTAAATTAACTTCTTTGAATAAACACATAGAAGAAATAAAGGCACAAGGAGGGACTGTTCTGCCTACAGAACCTCAGTCAGAGGAGCAACTCTCCAAGGTATGGTAACTGGGTATAATAAATATTTTCTAAATCAAAAATGCTTCCAAATACAGCAGAATAGTAAAGCAGATCTTTACTGATCACAAATATTTAAGATAGTAAAATAATACAGCACTAATGCTGTCATTTATTAATGACTTTGTAGTCCAGCTGTACTGTAGGCTGCACACAGGGACAATAAAGGGGCTATGGAAAACATGGACATGAAATGTCTAGTTGTGACCTTGACCAGCGATCCCTAACCTTTTTGACACCAGGGACCGGTTTCATGGAAGACATTTTGGGGGGAGGGAGAGGGGAAGGTTTTTCGGATGATTCAAGTGCATTACATTTATTGTGCCATCCAATCTCTCTGCTAATGATAATCTGTATTTGCAGCCGCTCGCCCAGTGCTAGCATCTCCACCTCAGGTCCACCTCAGATCATCAGGCATTGGATTCTCTAAGGAGCACACAAGCTAGAGCTGTCGCATATGCAGTTTACAGCAGAGTTCAGGCTCCTATGAGAATCTAATGCCACTGCTGATCTGACAGGAGGTGGAGCTTAGGCAGTGATGTGAGCAATGGGAGCAGCTGTAAATACAGATGCAGCTTTGCTTGCTTGCCTGCCATAAATACAATGAAGTTTCACTGGCTTGCCTGCTGCTCACCTCCTGCTGTGCATCCTGGTTCCTAACAGACCATAGACCAGTATGGGTCCGCCACTCAGGGTTTAGGGACCACAGACCTAAACTTTAAGACAATTAAAAAAAATTAACAAGAGGAAATAAATACTGACATGAGGCATTTAGAGAGGAGAGATATATATCTTTTGGATGAGTTTCATCGTTGGTTAGAAGATTAGATGATCTCTAAGGCTTCTTCCAGCTCTGAAATCCTTTAATTCAATGACTTTACAGAATATTCTATGTCCTCTTACGGCCACATAGTGGCAGATTAAAGTTTTATGTGTTCTTGGCTGAATCAGCTAGATTACCTTGGACTCCTAGGGGAGGCTCTCTTGGTTTATGACTGCTACCGACAAAACAGTTTACGGTGGAGGATACAAAGAGGAATAAGGAAAGTGTTGTCTTTTGAGGACTAGAACATTGTCCCAGTATTCATTTTCATTATCTTTCCTTTACGGTTAAACCCCAAATATTCATGTTCAACCAGCTATTTAGAGAACCAGAAACTTCAGTTTTGTGGAGAGTTTGGAATAGATTATATGAAGGCAGGCATATCTCATGTACCCATTATAGTTATGGAGTGAGCCTAGACTTCACCCTGCGTAAGAAATCTTTCTATTTTCATAATTTCACTCTGCTTTACCCTTTGACCCACTAGACTTCTTATTCTCAATGTTCTTAGTTCATGGAAAATAGGTTTTAATCATTTCTCTAGGCACAACCCTTGGGGTTACTAGTTAGCTTTCCAATACCCTGGTTACTCTTTTTTCTTTCTTTTGAGGGCTAATGTTTGGAGGACATTATTAATACTTTTCCCGAATTGATAAACTTATTTAACTTTGCAAAGCATATTTTAAAAGCTTTTCTCCAGTAATTTCTTCATCTTGATTCCTCTTTTCTTGCTTTTTGGTTTTACCTTTGACAATTCTCTTCCCCTGGCTGTGGTAGCACCAGCCTCTCTCCCCATGTTGCTTTGTTCCTTCTACCTTCCCTTCAGCCACGTTACTAGATTTTTAAATTATCCATTTTATACTCTGCTTTTTAATTTAACTTTTAGCTCTGAGACCCTAAACAAATCAATACGTGACAGCTCATTTCCTTCCTCTTTTAAATAAATGATTTCTAAATTCCAGCAATTAGTTATAGCAACCCTTTAACTATTATATACCCAACACAGAGCTAGGTATTCTGTGGGAAATGTAGTTGAAGAAATGATAGCAATCCTTATATGCTCAACTGACTATTATGTGAAAGAAAGGGCAAAATTATTCTTTGTAGTTCTGGTAAACAAGACCATGTTTGTTTTGGGAGGTGAATTCAATAGAGAGGCAGAATCTCAGTCTAAGAAAGAGCTTCTGGAAAAAATAGATTATTGAAAGATTTGGTTTTCCCCTCACTGGCTCTTTTCTGATGTTTTTCTCCTCACTTAGCAGCTGCCGTTTCCTGAACTCTGTCCTTGATTCTTCAAGACTGGGGTTTTTCTATTAAGGTTTAGTCCTGCATGGCGCTGACAGGTTTTGCCCTCAAACGAAAAGCTGTCAAAATGGGAAACCCAGTGCCATTTTTTTCCAAATATCAATTCCCAACATTTTCCTGCTTTTGGTTGCTCTCCAGTGTTTTCAGGTAGCTTTTTTCTGTATTGTCCACAGTTTATAACTATTACCTATAGGAGGATGGTTCTCATGAGAGCTACTTGGCCATACTGAAACTGGAAAACCTTAAGATTCCTTACTTGTTGCTAGGTCAGTTGGTTTTTCTTGCTTCCATCAGTTTAATAAAACTATAATTAAATGGTTGTAAAAGGCAAATTAGAGCAAAAGATCAAATACATATTAATTGTAATTCTTTTAAATAATGACTTTATCTCCTTTATCTCTTTGTCTCCTCTTCAGCACGACAAGAGTTCTACAGAGGAAGAGATGGAAGTAGAAAAGATGAAACATAAACTCCAGGAGAAGGAGGAGCTAATTAACACTTTGCAAACCCAGCTTACCCAGGCACAGGCAGAGCAAGCTGTACAGGTAGGAGTATAAGTTACTCCATACTTCATATTCATTACTTCATGATTACTTCATAATCATTAGGTTAACAAATCACTAAAGCCCAATGGATTATTATATGAGAAATACATTTTTTTTAGATGCCCAGTAGGTATTTATCTATGTATCAGTCTCCTTTCCTTCCTTCTTTCCTACCGTCCTTCCTTCCTTCCTTTTTTCCTGTCTAGTAATTTTATTAACATGTGCATTGGTATTTGTAGTTTTTGGTTGATATTTTTAGATACTGCAGTATGCTCTTTCAATATATGATTTCACCTATTTTTATTTCAGAAGAGTTTTCTTGAATTATGTAGTTTGTAGTATTTGATCTGTTCCCTTGTTTTGGTTTTCTTCTTTGGGGACTTCTATTATCCAGATGTTTGATCTTTGATTATCTTCAATATTTGTCACTTTCAGTTCCTTTTTATTTCATTTTCATTAGAAAAAAAATTTTTTAAGTCTCTTCTTTTTTGGTTTTATTTCACTTAAGATCTTCTAGTTGTGTTTACTTTTGTTTTCCTTCTAATTTCATCTTCTATTCTGAAAAGATTTCTTCTTTTATAGCAAATTTTTCATGAATTCTTTCATTTCGTTTATGAGTTTTTCTAATTCTGATTTATGTTTTTCAGGGCATCACATGGTGAGAGGGTTGACTGTGCTAATGTGCTAGCTCAGGTCTCTCTTCCTTTTCTTATAAAGCTACCAGTTCCCCTCCTATGTTACCCATTAACTCATTAATCCATTAATCCACAAATGTATTAATCCATTCCTGGGAGCAGAGACTTATGATCTAGTCACCTCTTAAAGGCCCCTCCCTCACAGTACTGCCACATTGGGGATTAAGTTTGAACATGAGTTTTGGAGGGGACATTCAAACCATAGCATTCCACTCCTGGCCCTCTAAAACTCAAGTCCTTCTCACATACAAATACATTCATTCCATCCTCATAACCCCGAAGTATTAACTCATTCTAGCACCAACTGAAAAGTACAAAGTCTTATCTGTGAGCTTGTGAAATCAAAATAGGTTATCTACTTCCTGGATACAATGGTGGGACAAGCATAGGGTATACATTCCCATTCCAAAGGGAGAAATAGGAAAAACGAAAGGGGAACCAGGCCTCAAGCAAATCTGAAACCCAAGAGAGCAGACATTGGGTCTTAAGACTCCAAAGTAATCTCCTTTGACTTCATATCCAGCATCCTCTGCACACTGGTGTGGGGGTTAGGTCACCAAGGCCTTGGGCAGTCCTGCACCTATGGCTTTGCTGGGCCCAGTCCACCTGGCTCTCCCAGGCGGGCCTTGTACACTGGTAGCTCTGTAGTTCTGGGGTCTTGGTGGCAGTCCTGCTACCATAGTTCCACTAGGCATTACCCTAGTGAGGACTCTTGGTGGTGGCTTCGCTCCCACAGCTCCGCTAGGCATTGCCCTGACGGGGACTCTCCGTGGCAGTTCTAACCACACACTTCAGCTCATCAGTGCTCTAGTGGGGGCTCTCTGTGGTAGTTCTGCCTCTGAGACAAATCTTTGTCTGGGCCTCTGGGCTTTTAATATGTTTGAGATCTGGGTGGAGGCTGCAAAGACTCCATAGCTCTCACTCTCTGCAAGCCTATGGAATTAGCACCATGTGGACTCTGCCAAGGTTTGTAACTTGTACCTTCTGGGGTTGCTGCATGAGCTGCATCTGGGGCCACTTGAGCCACCACTGCACCAGCCAGGGGCTGGGATGTGGGGAGCAGCATCCTGAGGTAGTGAAGGGAAGTGGTGCCCTGGGCCTATTCCCAGAAACCAACCTGTCCTCCTAGGCCTCTGGGCCTACGATGGGACTGGGCAGCCTGGGAGATTTCTGAAATGCCTTTAAGGCTTTTTTTTTGTTGTCTTAACTATTAGCACCTGGCTCTCTTTTAGCCATGCTAATCTCTTTAGCAAGTGGTGACTGTGCACCCTTGGATTCCTCTACTGAAAATGCTCTCTCATTCTCTACCACATAGCCCAGCTGCAAATTTTCCAAATTTTTTCCATTTCCCTTTTCTCCAGCAGTTCGCTACAAGCAGTTGGAAGTAATCATAAGGCAGCCTGAGCACTTTGCTGCTTAGAAATTTCTTCTGCAAGATAGCCTCATCTGTCTCAAGTTAAGCCTTCCACAAAGTCTTCAAGCATGGACACAGTTCAGCCAAGTTCATTTCCAGCTTATAACAAGGATGGCCTTTACTCTAGTTTCCAATACCTTGTTCCTCAGTTCCATTGGAAACCTCATCAGAATGGCCTTTACTGTCAATATTTCTCTCAGCATTCTGGTCACAATCACTTAACCAATCTCTAGGGAGTGCCAAACTTTCCCTAGTCTTCTTCTTTTCTGAGCCCTCACCAGAATCTAGGATTTTTCCAGCCTGCTTCTCTAAATTCTTCCAGCCTCTATCCATTACCCAGTTCCAAAGCCACTTCCACATTTTCAGGTATTCATTATCAGCAACAACCTACTTCTCAGTGCCAATTTTCTGTATTAGCGTGTTTTCTGTTGCTTGTAACAGAATACCTGCAACTGGGTAATTTATAAAGAAAAGAAATTTATTTCTTACAGTTATGGAGGCTGAGTCCACATCTGGTGAGGGTCTTCTTGCTGGTGGGGACTTTGCAGCGTCCCGAGGTGGGGCAGGGCATCACATGGTGAGAGGGCTGAGGATGTTAACATGCTGCTTTGTTTTTTTAATAGTAACTTTATATGAGATTTGACCTTGATTCTTTTCTGTTCCTTATTTTTGTGTGAAATTCATTTTCCTAAATGTTTAGAAGGAAACTTGGTTCAGGAAGTCTTTTCTTAACAGACTTCCTTCTTCTGTTGTTTTTGGGTTGTGTTTAAAGGTATGGGAGCTGGATTTCTGAAATTTTTTGACTTCCCCCTGTCCTTCACTTTGGTCTATACCAGCACTGTCCAATAGTGATAGGTTACTTGCAATAACCAAAGACAAGAAACAACTTACATGTCCATCGACATGGGAATATTTAAACAAACTGTGGCATATCCACACAATGGAATACTACTTAGAAGTAAAAAGGAATGAACTATGCATCAGTAGTATGCCTTCATTTTAAATTTAAAAATGTGTCCATACTTATTTTTGAACTGAAAAATAATTCAATTAAAATAATAAAGGCTTATATTTCAATTTAATTACAAATTATGATTACTATTGGTATCAACTGTTATTCATGTTGTCTGTATTAGCTGTTGAAATAAACATATTACAATTTACATACGAATATAGAAAAAAGTCATTTGAACATAATCAACCCACTGATACCAACTACATGTACACTTGTTACTTGCACAACACCTGAACAGTATCTTACGTGATGCAGCAGATAAAGTGAAATATAATCATTCCAAAACAAAGTTGTATTTAATGGAAAAATAATTTATATTGTTTTAAATTTAAATTAATTAAAATTAAATAATATGAAAAATTAAATATTTCTTCTGTACTAAGCACCTTTCAAGCCCTCTATAGCCACATGTGGCTAGTTGATACTGAATTTTACAGCATGTATGTAGACCTTCTCTTTCTTCTGTCTCTTTTATTGCTATCCTGCTTAATTTTGATTTCATTCCTAGCAGTTTCTTCTTAGCACAGATCCATTTCTTAGAAGGGAGCCCCGATCAGTCAGTTTTGAGCATTCAGAGGGGCTAGCTGCTCTAGCTCCTTTAGTCCTTAACGTGATCCCTTGCATTTATCCAGCATTAGAGAATGAGAAAGCTCTACTGCTATTCTAAAATTGGCCAACTGTGCATTCCAACAAATACATTGGCTATTTGGGGGTTTTCCTATTCTCAGCGCCATCAGATGTCACTCCGTTGCTGCCTTCTTTTTCTTATGGCTTTTGGTGGTTTGTCCCTACTTGCTTATATTTTAGGGTTTATAGGACTGTCTTCCCAATTTTGTTGTAAATGTTGTCCATTTTTTTTTTTTTTTTTTTTTTTTACTGTCTCGTTGTGCTGTCTCTGTGAGGATTCAGAGAAGTTGAAAAATTGCTACTGCTGCTTCTGTCTTCTTTTAACCAATAAATTTTGATAATTACTTTTTGAAAACCGTAGTGCATGTAATTTGCTTTTGCATTAAGTAGAAATTAGAAGGAAATCTGATAGGTATTTAGAGGAAACAAGAAATAGAGGTCAAAGAATTAAGAATGCTAATTCTTTTGCTTAAATAAAATTTTTTCGCTTCTGTATCCTCAGTTTAATAAGAGTTCTACAGAGATGGAAGAATTTGTAATGATGAAGCAACAGCTCCAGGAGAAGGAGGAACTTATTAGAACTTTGCAAGCCCAGCTCAGCCAGACACAGGCAGAGCAAGCTGCACAGGTAGGGGTGGAGAATACCTCATAAAATTTGGATAAAGAACCATGAAGTCCAGTGGGTTATTACACAGTTATTAACTCAGTAAGTCACTTTAAAAATCTTAGTAGATAAAAAAGTAGCTAGAGTGTTAGAGTAGAAATTAGAAGGGTGTGTAGTAGAAGAAAATAGAAGATATGTGGTAGGTAAGTGTGTCATTAGGGAACACCAGAAAACCTCAAAAAGTGTTATTTATCTTGATGAATTTGCTATAGCCTAATTGATGGCTGTTTCTTAGTTCTGCGGGTCCATAAATGATTGACCACCTCCCTACGTATTTTTCCTTCGCCAGTGTCTTTGAATCATGAAAGATTTTTTCCCTGAGGTACCTTTGCCCATAGCTAATCTTATCCATCAGGTGTTTACTTTATTGAAAACTTGTAGTACTGGTGGTGCCTTCTGTCTGTGGATGGCCTACTGCTGTGTATACACTTAAAATTGTATATCCTGAAGTCCTTAATGGTACCTATTAACTTTTATTATGTCCCTTTTCTGCACAAGCACTGTATACAACGTGGGATGGAGAAATAGAGAACATGATTTTTACCAATGAGTTGCTTAAAATATGAAAAGACATTCCAAATAAGTGCCAAAGCAAGCAGCAATACAAAGTATTTTAAGAGGTAAAAGAGGTTACTATGAGTGTGATAGTCAAGGAAGGTTACATGGAAAACTTGGGATTACATGCAAAACTATGATGGATAGATAATATTCTAGACAAGCTGGGGAAAAGTATTTCAGTCATGCAGCATGTGCAAAGTCTCAGAGAAGAAAAAGAATATGGAACATTTGCATGAAAGAATGTTCGAGGTTTCATTGTTTGGCTAATGAAAGACTCCAAAGCATATACACTTTGAAACACAGATTCTTAATTCATAGTGAGGTCAAAATTCAGATAATCAAAAATTTGAGGATTTTTTGCCTCCTGCCAACAAGGAGAGTCAAGGTTAATTCAAGGTATCACAAACTGAGAAATCAGCAATAGTTGAAGGACCAATGCAAAATAGCAAGCCAAGAGCTGGACAGCATGCTCAACCATATATCTTAAGCAAATAAATAAACAGGCACACACACACGCGCGCACGCACAACTTAAAAACAAAATGAAACATCTGTTTGGGATGGTGATGTGGGTTTAGAAGCACACCAAGTTCTTTGGTAGAATCGATGCTTTGAAAATAGGACGAGAAAGATAGATTTGTATTTCCAGTTTTAGAGAATCTTGAATAAAAGATACATTAGTTTGAATTATCACTTATAGGACATGAGAAGTTCATTGAAAGTTTTTGAGCACGAGTGTGATATTGAAAGATGTGTTCAGGGTTTAACAAAAATCTTCACTTTTTATGTTTAATATACTAATCTCTTTAGAACTTTAAAAAATACATTTTTGTATATTTCAAACATTTCTAGTAACCATGAAAATATAATTTTTTTTTTTTTCAAGACAGGGTCTCACTTTATTTCTTGGGCTAGAGTGTAGTGGCATTGTCATAGCTCACTGCAACCTCAAACTCTTGGGCTCAAGTGATCCTCTCGTCTCAGCCTCCCGAGTAGCTGGGACTACAGGCACACACTACCATGCCTGGCTAATTTTTCTATTTTTTGTAGACACAGGGTCTCACTAAGTTGCTCAGGCTGGTCTCAAATTCCTGGCCTCATGCCATCCTCCTGCCTTGGCCTCCCAAAGTGCTAGGATTATAGGCATAGCCACTGTTCTTTGCCAGAAAATAATTTTTAATCAAAATTTATGTTTAGGCTGACCTCTGAATTTGAAAACAGGCTTTCTCTCACATTTGGAAGTTACTGTCAGGCCTGTCTCTCTTCCAGCATTCTCATTCTTGACATTCAAAATTTCATTTTAAAAAAGTGACTGTCTATCAATTCTCAGTGTCTGTCTTTGGAGAATAGTCTATGAGTTTTGTTTGTACAATATTTGGGGAGTGTAACTTGTATAGTTTCTCTGGTATGTGTCTTCAGTTGAGTTCCATGCAGCAGGTGGTCCGAGAGAAAGATGCCCGCTTTGAAACACAAGTTCGTCTTCATGAAGATGAGCTGCTTCAGTTAGTAACCCAGGCAGATGTGGAGACAGAGATGCAACAGGTGTGTTGCTAAAACTCAGTAGAATGACCACCATTTTGGTTAATTTGATTAAATCATCACAACCACTTCTCTCTACCCTCGCCCACTGCTCTTCACTTGGTGTTAGTGTGCTCCTTTTTGGTGTCCTTGTCTTCTGTTGCATATTAATTATTTATTTTTTCTTACCCTTACCTTGCCTTGTACTCCTCTAATCAGGTGGTTGGTACTCAAAAGCTGAGTTTAGTTGGTGAATGTATACGGTAGTCACAAATAGGTTTCTCTTCATTTTGCTGATGGTAGCTACCTTTGTGCATTAAGAAACATAATCTAAAGCTTCAAATCAATGAAGTCCGTTTTAAGTTTTCAAAAAATTAGAGATGAAAAGGAGTGATTTTGCAGCCATGAAATCTTTTATTAAGTCAGTAATTCTTTTTTAAAAAACTTTATCGAGTAGATTTTAAAAATTGGCTTCATTGTATTTGAGTTCATCATCTACTAACTTAAAGTATTTGTCTTTACTTAGCCTGTAGTGCGGCGCGGTACTAAAAGGCACTTCCGTGGTACTTTATGTTTGATCTATTTAATTGTTTTTGAGTGAAAACTTCTTGTAAGTTCTAAGCAATCCTTCAGAATGCACCATTAAATAAAGTTTCAGAATGCAACACTGTATTAAGTAGAATGTTAATTGTATGTGTGTATCATTGATTTATTTATTCAACAAGTGTTTTTCAAGTGCCTGCCCTATGCATGAAACTAGGAGAAGAGAAATGGTTCTTTCCTGCAGAGAATGTTCTGTTTGGTAGGTGAGATATGCACATACCTATGTTACTTAGGTATAGGACATTAACTATATAATTTTAAAAGTGGATATGTGTCATTTTTTTCTAATTTTTAAAAAGGTTCCCTAATTCAGGGACTTGCTTGTGTCTGAGTTTGGTTGTTGTCAGTGCTCTGGAGAAGATGTTTTGGAAATTCTTTGTTGCTGCTGGTTGGGGAGCATGGCATGCTGGTGTTCCATTCTGTCATCTTCTGTCATCTTCAACATCCAGAAATTTAAGTATATAAATCTACATGACATTTTAAAAGATAAACAATTAATAGTGCTCATTTGTTAGAATATTATGTCTAAAACGTTTTCTTCTCAGAAATTGAGAGTGCTGCAGAGGAAGCTTGAAGAACATGAAGAAGCCTTGCTGGGCCGTACCCAGGTTGTTGACTTGCTGCAACAGGAGCTGACTGCTGCTGAGCAGAGAAACCAGGTATTGACTTCTGATCTTTACTGCCCACCTTGAGTGTATTCATTTCCACTTTAGTTTGCCAGGCAGTGGGGATAAAAGCCTATTTTAAGTCTTCAGAGAATTGATGCCATTTATTCATTCTTTCAGCAAATACCCTGTGCTTAAGTGGTAGTGATACAGTACAGTGATGAGCAAAGCAAATACAGTTCCTTCCTTCACGGAGCTTACATTGCACATCTTTATTGTTGCTGTTTACATTGTCATTTTAGGTCTAGTTGCTCTAGAATGTCATTCAGGTTGAGCATCCCTAATCTGAAAATCCAAAATTCTGAATGCTCTAAACCTGAAACTTTTTGAGTGCCAATATGACGCCACAAGTGGAAAATTTCACACATAAGTACTTAACACACACTTTGTTTCACACACAAAATTATTTAAAATATTGTGTAAAATTACCTTCAGGCTATGTATATATGTGTATATGAAACATAAATGAATTTTGTGTTTAGACTTGGGTCCCATCCTCAAGATACCTCATTATGTGTATGCAAATATTCCAAAATCCAAAACACTTCTGGTTCCAAGCATTTAGCATAAGAGATACTCAGTCTGTATTTTCCTTTAGTGAGGTTTTTTTCCATCATTTTACCCCTTTCACTTTATTCCTCCAGTATGTTACTTCTTGCTTGGCCCCTCTCCTTTCCCTGTCTTGTGTGAACCCATGCTTGATGATTTGGACTCCTATTTTACCAATCCTGGTATCCCTGTCCTATCACATACAAGGAGCCAAATCCTAGCACAGAATTGGTGCTGTAGTCCACATTCTCTACTTGTTCATCTGGGTGCTGCATGCTGCTAGAAAAAGTCAACCATCTCCTCTCTTAACTTTCAACTCTCCTTCTTGAGAAAAGCTTTCTTTCTAGAATAGAAGTGTTCCCATTTCTTCCATCCTGACAAAACCTATACACTGACCCTAAGGCCCCTCTCTGGCTGTCATCAGATAGTCAGGTTCAAATCCCAGTTGTACCGCTTACTAGATAGTTACCACATAGATAGTTACATCTATGTGACTTCTGGCAAATCATGTGTTAGTTAGTAGTACTGTGAATCTCCACAACAACCCTATGCAATAGATACAACGCTATGCATTATATCCATTTCACATATAAAGAAACTCAGAGAACTCATACATACCCAGGTTGATTTAGTAGGCTTCAGATTTTTCATCGGTAAAATAGGGGTAATAGTATATATGTCATGGGCATGTCATAAAGATCCACATGAAATAGTATATTAAAGTACTTAGTAGAGTGCTTGGCACATAGTAACACAGTATGATAGCTAAAATTACTCTGACTCTACTGAAATCTGAAATCATTCTATATAGTCACGAAATACTTCTGAATTGTCAAATCTAATGGGCATTTTCTAATTCTTTTATTGGACCTTTCTGCCATATTTGTTAGCATTGATCACTTATTCCTTGATGCTTTCCATTCTCTTGACTATTAGAACATTGCATTCTCTTGATTCTCTTCCTCCATATCTGGGGCTTTTCTTCCTGCCCATTAAACAATGTTTCCCAATGTACCCAGTCTCACGAGGCCCAGTATTATTCTCATTGATACTTTCTTCTCAAGTCCTCTGTTGTGGTAAATATGAGACTCTATTCCCACAGCCACTAATGTCTCCCAAATATTCATCTCCCCAGTGCATTTGGTTTATATCCAGTTCCTGCTGATATATGGGTATTCCACAAACACACCAAACTCAACAAAATCAAAACTCTTCCCTCCTTAAAACCTATTATTTTTACTATATTTTCTCTCTGTTATTGGACTATTCACTCAAGAGAATAAAACTTGTTAGGCTTTCTTGTTTCCTCCATATTCTTTAACCCCTACAATTAATTATCAAGTTCTGCTGATTTTGCCTCTTAATTTATTCTGGAATCTGTCCTCTCCTCTTCATCAATACTGTCAGTACCCTGGTCCTCGTCAGGAACATCTTTGCGTAGAGAGCGCTTCCTGACAGGTTTTTCTCTGCCTCTGTTCTCCCTCCCACCCCATTTATCCTCTATATGGCAATTAGAGGGATATATCCAAAAAAAGGATCTGACCAAGGCACCTCATTAGTTAAAAGAGCCAATTTCAAGTCCTCTAATAATATGGTATATAAATGTCCTTATGATTTATTTGGCTTATGATTATTTTTCCAGGTTCATCTCCTGCCTTTTCTTGCTAGAGCTTTACCCAATAACAACTCCAAACTACATAGATAACCATGTTTTTTTATTTCTTCTATCATTTTTCTTGGCCTGTTTATCTGCCTAAAGTCCTCTTTTTAATGCTTATTTACCTGGCTGATTCCTCATTATTTAAATCTTAGATTAGTTGGCTCTTCTTTTAGGAAGGCTACCCTAACCCATCTTTCTTCTCCGTTCCTGTTAATACTTTGTAAGTATCTCTCTCATGGCCTCAGTTATTTTGTACGATACATATCTGTTTCAGTGTGCCTGAACTTCGAGTTCCTGAAGGGTGACTGTATTCATTCGTTCACTCAGTATTTATTGAGTACCACTCTATGCCGTCATACTATGCTAGGTGATGGAGATGAAAAAGGGTAAAATAGACACGGTCCTTTCCCTTATCGAACTTATTTTCTAGTAGGACAGACAGAAATTAAAAGATAATTACACAAATAAATGAGTGAAAACTGTCAAAAGTATCAAGAACCAAAAATGTAGGATCTTATGTAATTGTAGTTTTCATCCCAAGTGCCTAGCTCCATCCTTCACCTAGAAGAAGCACTTCACTATGCTTATTGAAATGAAATAATGTATTTGTGCCTCATGAGCCTTTGTGTTTTCTCTTAGATTCTCTCTCAGCAGTTACAGCAGGTGGAAGCTGAGCATAATACTTTAAGGAACACCGTGGAAACAGAAAGACAGGAGTTCAAGATTCAGATGGAAAAGATGGAACTTGAAGTGGCAGAGAGGAAATTGTCCTTCCATAACCTGCAGGAAGAAATGCAGCATCTTTTGGAAAAGTTGGAGCAAGCAGGCCAAGCCCAGGCTGAACTAGAGTCTCGGTATGGTGCTTTGGAGCAAAAGCACAAAGCAGAATTGGAAGAGAAGACCTCTCACATTTTGAGTCTGCAAAAGACTGAACAAGAGCTGCAATCTGCCTGTGATGCTCTAAAGGATCAAAATTCAAAGCTTCTCCAAGATAAGAATGAACAGGCAGTTCTGTCAGCCCAGGCCATTCAACAGCTAGAAGGTCAGTATTTGATTGCTTTTGAAGTCCACACCTCAGTGGTTTTGTATTTTATATTTTCAGTGATCTGTTAATGAAATTATTTGTTCAATCCAACTGAATTAATATTATAAAAGGACGAAGAAAAACGTCTCTTCTGAACTCCTTGTTGCATTTTTCCTGCCTCTGACTAAAGTTATAACCTGTCTTAATATTATAATTGTCATTACAGTACTAAAAAGATGTTAGTGATGTTCCAGATATTAAATAGAACGCTATGTGAAACATGAATGTGATCTGAATGGTTCAAAAACTAAAATGACTAGGATTTGAATTAGTTTGTGGAAAACTCAGATAGGGAGACTGAATTGGATGGAGTTATTCTTAAATCTAAAGATGGCTCTCAATGCTTTTGTTATAGGTGAAAATTTCTTTTTGAAGAAAACATCCTTTAAGAAGCTATGAGGAAAACTTTTTTAAAATGTGTTATTATCAAAGTAATACGTGCCTCTAAAAAATTTGAACATTTTAGAAGTTTATAAATTAAAAAGTGAAACTTCCTCAACATTAAGCCATCTCACCAGTCCTTTTCCCCAAATTATAAACTCTTCTAATAGATTGGCATATACCTAAATGAAAGATTTTAGAAGTAATTAAGTTGAGAATTTCATTGAAAAGCTGAACATTAGCCAGACAGCCTTGGGAGGAATTACTCGGGAACAGGGTGTTACATGAGCATACTGTCCTCTTGGCTGAACCATATTCATGTTTAAAACCATATTGTGGAGTCTTTGTGGGACCTATAACACCTAAGTGGAGATTAAAGAAAATAAAATAAAAACCACTAAAGCCATTTTCAAGAGGGAAAGGAAAAACAAATTTTCTGTTTAAAAAGGCCTAGGCCTTTTTTATTTTACCTTTGAAGGAAGTAGCTTACTGAGGTGTACTTAGGCCTTTGATAGCATTTAAGTAGTTAAAGTTTTGGCATTGGCATCATAATTTTAATTAAGGTAGCTAAACTAGTAAGCAGCATACAGTGTATCCTTAGAAGATAATAACTCACTAAGTTTCAGATTTGAAGCAGATATCACATTTATTTGTTTTCTTTTCCTTAGATCAACTCCAGGAAAAATCCAGAGAAATTAGCCAATTTCTAAATGAACCAACCTCACAAAAACACGAAACAGCATCTCAGACTTCTTTCTCAGATGAGGGCACACAGGTAATTAAATGTGGACTTCTTATGAATGTGAACTGTTTGTCTTTGCTGTATCTATACTTGGGTGCTCTAGTGAGGCTTTATTCCAGAAAGCTGTGTAAGTCTTCTAAGTTTTCTGCCTGATAAAATGCTTTTTTGAGGACAATTCTGTTTGAAAGGAATCGTGAAAGGGATTAATGCAGTGTCTCAACAATGAATAATAGGAAAATGATAGATAACAAGCACCACAATCTCAGGAGCCTTTCTGATTCTAAGATCTTAAGAATTTGTATTGGGAGTGAATCACTACTTATGCATTTATAATCAGTTTTACCAGTTCAGAAGTTAATTTTAAACGTAGATTTGATCAGGTTTAGTGTGCACAAGTTATTCTAAGTCTATTGTAGAAAACATATTGCTCCCATTAATTAACAGTAAAAAATTTAATTGCCAAATGGTTGCTGATTGGCTAATATATTCCCTCTTCCTACAAAAATCTCTGTAGAAAACAAGATTACAGTCACTAGAAGGCTGCTTATTGAGTCATGGTATCAGAACAAGGGGAGTTAGTTTGGTGATATTAATTGACTAATGTTGAGCTGGGATAACTGGATTCATCCATCTCTCTCATAAGCTTATACCGTTCCAAACTGACAGATGTATTGGCCAGCAGGATTCCGTGGTCCCTGGGCAGTACTGTGCAGTGATAAAAATTTTTCCTTCTTGGTTTCTAGCATCTAGGCTTTCCAATCTCTTCTATGCTCCCATTCTCAACTTTTCCTCCAATGTTTTGTTAAGATATTTTCCAGTCATTCAAATAAATTGAAAAAGGTTTATAGTGAACATCTGTATACCCACCATCTAGATTCTATCATTAATACTTTTCTATATTTGTTTTATCAAATAAGTATTCATTTATTCATTCCTCTGTCCATCATTTCCTCTTAATTTTTTTATACACTTCACAGTAAATTGTGGACATTTCTCTCTAAATATGTCAGCATACATATCATTGACTAGATTTCAATATTTGTTTATAGTTCTTTTTCTTTTGAGGTAAGATTTACAAACCAGTAAATGCACAAATCTTAAGTATACCTTTCATTGAGCTTTGTCAAATGTATACACTTGTGTTACCCAAACCCCTATTGAGATATATCACATTACCATTACCCCACAAAGTATCCTCATGCCCTTTTACAGTCAACTTACCTCTCTCTACCAGAGGCAACTTCTATTCTTTCACCAGAAATTAATTTTGCCTGTTTTATGACATTGTATAAATGTAATCTTATGATATGTACTTTTCTGTGTAGAGCATCTTTGACTCAGCATGTTTTGAGATTCATCCATATTGTTGCACATATTATAATTTATTATTTTGTATTTCTGAGGAGTATTCCATTTTATGAATGTGCTGCATTTTCCTTTTGCATGATTGTCCTACATTTTCCTATGGGTGGACACCTGGGCTTTTTCATGCTTTGGCTATTATGAATTAAGCTACTGTGAATAGTCTCATATAAGTATTTATGTGGACATATGTTTTCATTTATCTTCAGTAAATATACTTGTTGAGGAATTGCTGGGCCATGGAGTGTGTATGTGTTTAGCTTTATGAGGACCTGTCAGATCTTTTTCCAAAGTGATTATACCATTTTATACTCCCACCTAAAATATGAGAGTTCCAGTTGCTTCACATCTTCTCCAAGATTTGGTGTTGTCAGTTTAAAAAGTTTTAGCCATTCTAAATGGGTGTGTGGTGGTATCTCATTATGGTTTCAATTTGCATTTCCCTAATGACAAATGGTGTTGAACACTTTTCCTTGAGATTCTTGGTATATATTCTTTTGGTGAAGTGTCTGGAGTTGTAGGAAGATTTTTGATAATGAATTTAATTTCTTTTACAGATATAAGGCTAATAAGATTTTCTCTTTTATATGTCAGTTTTGGTTTGGGTTTTTTGGGGGGTGGTTTGCAAATGTCAATTTTTTGTCGTAATGTTATTTATATCATTTTTTTTTTTTTTACTTTTTATCCTTTTAATGCCTGCAAACCGTAGTGTTACCTACCCCTACCCTAATCCCTGTTATTGTTAATTTGTGCTTCATTTTCTTGATTAGTCTACTTAGAATTTATTCAGCTGGGCTTTTTTAATCGTTTCAAAGAACTAACTTTTGGCCTTGTTAATTTTTTCTGTTGCTGTTTTCACTTTCATGATTTCCGCTTGTTAGTCTTTCTTTCTACTTGTATTTACTTTGCTCTTTGTTTTATACCTCCTGAAGGCAAAACTTTATATCAGAGATTTCAGATCTTCTTTGTCATATAAATATTTAAAGTTACACAATTCCCTCTAAGCACACAGTTTATTATGTTATGGGGTTTTTTTATTATTCAGTTTTTGAAGATTTTTAAAATTTTCCTTGTGATTTCTTCTTTGGCCATGGATTATTTAGAAATGTAGAATATACACATATTTGGTTTCATTTTTGGATATATTATTATTATTGATTTCTAATTTAATTTCATTGTGATCAGAGAATATGTTCTATATGATTTCAGTTCTTTGAAATTTATAGACTTATTTTTATGGTACAGCATATGGTATCTTGGTGAACAATGTGAAGAATATACAATGTACTTGTAAAGAATGTGTATTCTGTAGTTATTGGATATAATGTTCTACAAGTATCACTTAGATTGAAGTTATTCAGATTATCTTTATCTTGACTGATTTTTGTGTAGTTGTTGAAACAGTTGCTAAGGACAGTGAAATCTCCAACTATGATTGTGGAATTGTCTATTTCTCCTTTTAATTCTGTCACTGTTTCCTTCTTCATAATTTTAATCTCTGTTATTAAGTATATATACACTTATGATTTTGTCTTTCTGATAAAATGTTCCTATTTATGGTTTACAAAATGTTGCTCTGTCTCTAGTAATACTTCTTTACTTGAAATTCTGTTGTACCTGATGTTAATAAAAGAACTCTAGTCTTCTTAGGTTTATTGCTTGCATGGTATATTCTTTTCTATCCCTTTACTTTCAACTTACCTCTTTCTTTAAAGTGAATATCTTGAAGGCAATGTATAGTTGGGTCATGCTTTTTTATTTCTTCTCATAATCTCTGCTTTGTAATGAAGTGTTTTGTCCTTTTAATGTAATTATTGATGTGATTGGATTTAGGTCTACCATTTTGCTTTCTTTGTTTTCCTCTCTGATTTCTCTTCTCCTTTCCTGCCTTCTGTGTGATAATTTGAAATTTTTTTATTTTTATGTTTATTTATCTGTTGACTTCTTTTCCTGTTAAATACCTCTATTAGAGGTATACTTGACATATAGTAATCTGCACACATTTAAAATATACAATTTGATAAGTTTCAACATATGTAAACCTATAAAACAATCACCATTATCAAGAAAGTGAACATATTCATCATCTCTAGAAGTTTCCTCATGCCCTTTTTAATCTCTCCCTCACATCTTCCCCCATCCAGACAACCACTGATCTGATTTATGTCATTATAGATTTGTTTTTATTTTTTAGAATTGTATATAAATTATATATACTTTTTTATTGGTTTATTTCACTAGCATACTTATTTTGAGATTCATCCTAATGTTGTGTCTAACAATAATTCATTCTGTTGTATTGTTGAATATATTGTACATACCACATTTGTCTATCCATTTATTGGTGAACAATTGGGGTTGTTGCCAGTTTTTGGCTATTACCAATAAAGCATCTATGTTTATGTTTTAAGGAGAGTCAAATAATAAGAAAATAAATCTTAACTACCATTGTAGTTATCATTTCTGGTACTTTTCATTCTTTAGAGGTAGATCAGGGTTAGCAATCCTTTTCTATACAGGATCAAATAGTAAATATTGTAGGCCTTGTGGGTCATATAATCTTTGTTGCAACTACTCAATTTACCATTGTAGAGCAAGAGCAGACATAGAGCAAAGGTAAACAAATGGTTGTGACTATGTTCCAGTAAAACTTTATTTACAAAAATAAGTGGCAAGCCTCCAAAGTTTGGCAAACCCTGGTTTCATATTTCCAACTGGTATTATTTTCCTTCTGCCTGAAGGATTTCCTTTAATTTGTGTGTGTGTGTGTGTGTGTGTGTGTTTGTGTGTGCACATGTGTATACAAGTCTCCTAGTCATGGGTTCTTTTAACACTTGTATATCTGATGACATCTTTATCTCACTATTGTTGAAAGATATTTTTCCTGACTAGAATTCTACATTGGCAGTTTATTATGTGCTGTAAAGATATTACTCTGCTGTCTTCTTCCTTGCATTTTGTTTTTTGAAAAGGAATCTGCTGTCATCCTTCTCTTTCTCTTTTTTTTTTTTTTTTCCTGGCTGTTTTTAGGATTTTACCACTGTTTTTGAGCTTTTGGATTATGATGTAACTTGGCATAGTGTTCATTTTTCTTGTGCTTGGGATTCATTGAGCCTTTTGAATCTCTGTTTATGGCTTTTATCAATTTTGGAAAAATTTCTGCCATTAATTAGTCAAATATTTTTTCTGACCTCTGCCCCTCCTTTGGGAACTCCAATTACACATATATTATGTTACTTGAAGTTGTTCCAGAACTCATGGATGCTCTTTTAATATTTTTAATTCTTTTTTTCTGTCTTACTTTGTTTCTATTTCTTATCTTCAAGTTCACTAATCTTTTCTTTTGCAATGTCCAATGTGTTAATCTGGTCTAGTATATTTTTTTCAGTCTCAAACATTGTAATTTTCTTCTCTAGAAGTTTGATTTGGGCTTTTAAAAAATACCATTCATGTTTTTATTTGACTTTCTGCATATATGTAATGCAGTTATAACAGTTGTTTTATATGTCTTTACCTTTTAATTCTAACATCTGTGTCAATACTGGGTCTGTTTCAATTGATTATTCATTGTGGCTTGTATTTTCCTCCTACTTTGGTTGCCAGACATTATGGACGATGGATATCTTTGTTTTATTAACATATTTGGAGGTTTTTTATGGGATTCAGTTATTTGAAAAAAGTTTAATCCTTTCAGGTCTTCTTTGCTTTGTTAGGAGGGAATTTGAATCAATGCTCCTTACTACCGAGGCAAAACGTAGCTGAGTATTCTACTCGATGCCCTGTGAAGTGTTAACTTTTTTCACATTTGGCTGTGGAAAGTGGCACTCTTCCAGGCCCTGCCTGAGCACCAAGTGCTATTCTCTAATCTCTTCAGATAGATAGTTTTGGGTAGTTTAGGTAGCCCTGGATAGTTTCCTCACATTCATATGCTACTCTGTTACTCTGCTGAACATTTATTTGTTGGAGACCCTCTGCAGATCTCCAGAGCTTTCTCTTTATGCGACTTTCTCCTGTCTGGTGTTCTATTCTGTGAAACTCCAGCCATCTTGTTCTTCTTTGAGTCTTATCTCTGTCTTGTCAACTCGGGGAGTCCACCAGGCTTTGCTAGGTTCCCTCTTCTTGGACCATAGCCTAGAAACTCTTCTTAAGGCATTAAGCTTCGTCAGTTGTAGGGCTCACTTTATTTGTTCCTTGCCTCTCTGGGATTACTGTCCTTCATTGCCTGATACCCGGTATTTTGAAAATTATTATTTCATTATTTTGTGTTTTTGTTGTTGTTGTTGTTGTTGTTTCAGGGAGGAGAAAAAAAATCTGTTCCATGTTACTGTATCTTCAGCAGAAGCAAAAGTCTTCTATTGGATGTTTAGTTATAAAATTTTTTAAAGTAGTTGCTCTAGGAAGTACAATGTATCCTTAACTTTTCAGTGTTCTTGGAGGTCATAATACTGTACCACTTCACCTACAGTAGAAACCTTATAATCATATACCCTCACCCTATTCTTTGTGCCATAGTTGCTGTATGTATTATATTAACAAAGATTATAAGCCCCGCACATAATTTTAACATTTATGCTTTTAACAGTTATATGTATTTGAAAGACATTAAGAGGAAAATATTGACCTTAATATTTACCCATATATTTACCATTTACAATGCTTTTTTCCTCTCTGATGATCAAGTTTCCATCTGATGTCATTTTTCTTCAGCCTTTAGTATTCTTACAGTGCAGGTCTGTTGGTGAGAAAATTCTCTTTGTTTTCTCTTATCTAAAAATGTCTTATCTTGCTTTTATTCTTAAATAATATTTGTTAGTGGATATATAATTCTAGATTGATAGTTTTTCTTTTAGAACTTTAAAGAAAATATTTCACTGTCTTCTGGCCTACATTTTTTTCCCCAACAGTTGATCAATAGTCATTCAAATTATTGTCTCTGTGTAAAGGATCATTTTTCCATGGAGCTTGTAAGACTTTTTAAAATCCTTGTCTGTGATATACTTAGTTATTGGATTTTTTGGTCATTTCCTCACATGCTTTTGTTGAATTCCTTGCATGTATACCCTTATATTTGGGAAAATTTTGGCCATTTCTTAAAAGAATTTTTCTTCCCATTCTGTACTTCTTCTCTCTTGGCACTCTAGTTACAGGTATATTCAGCCTTTTAATATTGCCCTGCATGTCCCTGAGGTTGTATTCTTTTTTTTTTTTTTTAATCTATTTCTTCCTCAGTGTTCAGATTGGATAGTTTCTGTTGATCTGTCTTCAAGTTCACCAAGACTTTCTTCTGTTATCTATATTCTGCTGTTAAGCCCATCCATTAAATTTTTCATTTTAGGTAATTCTGCTTTTTAGTTATATATAGAATTTCAAATTGGTTCATTATTATATTTTCTTTGTCTATACTTAGATTTTCTATCTTTTCAGAAATTATGAGCACATTCATTTATGTCCTAAGCATAGTTATAATGCCTTTTTTAAAATTGTTGTTTGCAATTTCAAAATCTGTATCATTTTGCGGTCAATCTCTGTTGATTGTGTTTTTTGTTTTTCCTTGAGAATGGGTTATATTTTCCCATTTCTTTATGGGGTGAGTAATTTTGTATTAAATCATAGATGTTGTAAATGTTGTGTTCTTGAGATCCTATTCTGTTATTCCTAAAATTCTGATGTGTTTCAATTACTTTTTATCAGCCAACAAGTTGGACTCAAACTATACACTCTGGCCTATGACAGATAGCTACTCAAAACTCAGTTTACTTATTTTTGCCTTAGTTGAGCTGTTTTGATTCAGCCCCGCCCATATATAGTTTATTGTTCTGCCTGAAATTTGTGGTAAGTTTAAACATAGAATTTAGGGTTCCTTCTTGCCAATACTCCTTCTCTTCTCTTTGATTTCCCTCCTCACATTCAGGTAGTTACGTTTGTCCTAAAGTCTTTCTTCTCGTTCTTTAAGCCAGAAATATGCAATGGCTGTTCTATTGGAATTTTACTTGTCCTGTATAATGCAAACTGGGAACTTCACTCAGAGTAAGAGCCACAAAAATCCTTCCTTCCTTCCTCGTTCCCTCCTTCCCTCCACCTCGGCCTCCAAAGTGCTGGGATTACAGGCATGAGCCACCGCTCCTGGCCCCTTGCTGTTTCTTTAAACATCAAATGAAGATTTGGGGTCAGGTATGCTGCAAATACCCTCATGGCTTATAATTTCCACAATTTTATGAAATTGTATAGAATAATCCCCTTGGATGATAAAATATATAAAAGTACATACAAAATTAAACCTGTGGCATAATTTGACACGTCTGTCATTAGGAAAACTAAACATTCTGAACATGTAAATTAATCACAAGAGTCAGTGTGGTGGCTATGTCTGTAATCCCAGCATTTTGGGAGACTGAGGCGGTAGGATCGCTTGAGGCCAGGAGTTTGAGACTGCCCTGAGCAACATAGTGAGACTCCATCTCTACAAAATTTAAAAAAAAAAGTTGGACAATCGTGATGGTGTCTGTAGTCCCAGCTAGTTGGAAAGCTGAGGCAGGAGGATTGCTTGAGCCCAGGAGTTTGAGGTTATAGTGAGCTATGATAGGGCCATTGCACTCCAGCTGGGGTGACAGAGTGTGACCCTGTCTCTAAAATAAGTAAGTAAATAAAGCACAAGAGAATTTTTATTAAACAAAAAAACAATTAATGGATCTTCTTTCTTACTCTATTCCTCTTTGGGGAGATTCTCTTCATGTTCATTCTCCTCAGTAGAGAGACTATGTTACTTGGTGCTGTTAATATCATCTTATAATGTTATTTATTGGTGAACTGAAAATGTTCTTTCTTATGCGGTAGGCTTGGGATTTCCATCTTTGTAATCCAGGCTTCAATCTTAAATTCAAAAACCAATGAACTTGATGTTTGTGTGAAATATTTTATTTCTCTATCTTCAGATAAAAAACATTTTTTTGAAGATTACCTGGGTAGATAAATAGGTGCTATTTTTAAAGTGTTTTTGTGGCTGGAGAATTTTTAGAAGACAAAAATACTGGGCATTAGTGTGAGAGTTTTTCACTGGAGAATCATTAATTTGTTGTCTTTCTACAATTTAGGCAGTCACTGAGGAGAATATTGCCTCTTTGCAGAAGAGAGTGGTAGAACTAGAGAATGAAAAGGGAGCCCTGCTCCTTAGTTCTATAGAGCTGGAGGAGCTGAAAGCTGAGAATGGTATGTATAAATGACAACCATAATCCTCTGTCTTCTTATCCTGCAAGTACCTCTACTTTTACCATTATACATATATAACATGTAGATTCTCTGATTCTGTAATAATAAAGATTTAGATAGAAGAGCCGATAGTTATCAAAGATAAGATTAATGTGCATTAAACATTTAGAGCATAGTACGAGCATTTAACATAAGTATACTATTTTGAAATATGGGCTATAAATGCTTCAGGATTTCATTATATTCACTTCGGCATGGTCAAAGTATCTTTTAGGAAGTGCGGATTGAACAGGACCTTAAATAAAATGATTAATTTTTAAATAGGTAAAATAAAGAAAGGAGGGACATTCCTGTAATAAGTTTGTGAGATGAGGTAACAGAAATTAGTAAGGTTCAAAGGTAGCAGCCATTTGGTTTTTGTTCATATTGTACCCTGCTTGGAATCCTACCCCTTGCTGTTAGCCTGGCCGATTCTTATTCATCTTTCAGGCTTCAGTTAAGGCATTATCTTTTTCAAGAACTTGGCCCTGATCCCCAAAGGTTGGGTTAAATACATTTTTGTGCTTCCATGACATTCTTGTATACCTTTAGCATTGTATTAAAATGATCTGTTTGTGTTTGTCTTTTTTGCTATATTATAAGCTCTTCAAAGATAAAGTATATGCTTTTCAAGGGCAGGAGACATTTTTTTTTCCCATCTGTGCCTTACCCAGACCAGCATAGTACCTGGAAAATAGTGGCTGCTGAATAAAGTTGTGTTGGATTGAACTGCATAGCATTTTATCCCGTAGGACTGTATGTGAACAGTAAGAATGAAGATGTGTCCGCTTCCATTTATCATCTGCTCCACAAGGACCTTACACATTTCGTAGCATACAGTTAATAATGCTTTATTGGTCTAATTCATCCTAGATTAACTGACTACTATACTTTATCTTCTAGGGGTGAGAATGAGTACCAAGTAAAGTTTGTAAAACTTATGTTAAACTCTAAAGCCAATATTTCCAACTTAACCATTTTATAGTTTTCCACTTAGCTCTAAATGGAGGATTATGCAGTTTTTTTAGACTATTCCCACTATTGCTGATAAAGAACACCGCAAATTCAGCTCATTATTTAACTCAGTCACAACACTTCTTTGAGACCTTATCTGTGATGCTTATTTTGCAGTTTTGCAAACAGTTCCTGTCCTTTTCACATGGTTTGGAGGTATTATACGAGTTCCATTCTTTTCCTCTTTCCTGCAGGGGTCGTCCCTTAAGGTTTTCTGTATTGGTTTTTGTGTCTGTCTCACAGGTTACCTTTGCTATGTGTGTCCTATTCTATTCAGCTCACATTCCACGCTGCCATTTCTACCACTACACCCCTTTTGTCAGGTTTAGTCTCGTTCTGTGTTCTTGGTTCTTAGCGTGCTCATGGCCGAAGAATGACCAGATGCACCGAAGTAAGGCAAGCATGGGGTGAAATTTATTGAGGAGAGGAAGATAGGATTATAGAGCAAGAGCAAGACATAGATTTACAAAGCAGAATATATACACCACAGATGACAACCGGACCCTTGTTGCAGCAAAGGGTGAGCATAAGGAAGGGCGCAAAAGGGCCTGGTTATGATCTGTGTCTTGTTTTATAGTGCCTGGATTGGGACAATGGCACCATGGAACCACTTTGATTGGAAAGTTAGGAGATATATGACCTGAGTCTTACTGCACATGCAGATCTCCCATGAGCCTCTCCAAAAGCCCATTTGGGGTGTGTGAATCACAGCAGCACCTACTTCTGTCCCTAGGAGACCCAGAATCCCTCACTATCTACTTAATACTTTCTCAGTCTTGTGAAGTGTCTGAACATACTATATACTGCCAAGGCATTTTACAGTTTTCCACTTAGCTCTAAATTCATTTGTCTTATAAATATCCCTTCCTTCATACAGCAAATATTTACGGTGCCTTTCCTACGTGCCAGGCAATATTCTAGTTGCTATGAACATATTGGAAGACAGACCCCATAAACAAGAAAATTTGAGAATGATAAGTAATGGGATAAAAATAAAACAGGGTACTACAGGTGTGTGTGGGGGAAGAGGAAGGTAGCATTAGAGTGGTCAGGGTAGGCCTCTTTGAGGGCTTGAAACCTGAATGATGAAAAGGGGATAGCCATGCAAAGAGGCTAAGCAAAGAGTATTCCAAGCAGAGAAAAGAGTGGTGCAAATGCCCTGAGGTATGAATGAACTTGATAAGTTTGCAGAACAGAAAGAGGGCCAGTGTTTTTGTAGTAGAGTGAACAAGAGGGGGGCAGTACAAGAAAAGGAGGTTTCAGGTCCCTGTAGGTCACATTAAGACATTTGGATGCAGCGTAAAAAATATACTTTTTTTCTTTGGTGTATCTGTTTTAGTATCTTAGGAAAAATATAAGCTTCTTGGGGATATTAATATCAATGTTGAATATTTCCAAGGTATTACTACCCATTTTAGATGTATACATTTTAATAGAATATGGGGGCAGAACCCAGAAGACCTGGATTCTGATCAGAGCTCTGTCTGAACTAGCTGTGTAACCTTTTCAAGTCATGTCATTTCTTTGCTTCCTCGTATGGTTGTTGAGGAGATTGGAAAGCTCTCTTTTAGTGCTAAAATTTGGTGTCTTTGTGAACACATGTGAAAGAATATTGAAGACATTGTAATTGCTATATTAATGCAAACTGTATTACAGTAGGATTATCGATAAATTAAGACAAATGTATTGCCCTAGAAGTCCCAAACCGTGCCATAGAAATAGCTGCTTCAAGTCACATGCCCTGGCATCCTCTCCTTTCAAGCCTTCCACTGTTTAGTATACTTCACTCAAGTTCATTATCATTACCTAGTACTATTATGTCTTACATCTCATCTCATATTCTCTTGCCACTTCTTTATTTTAATAAAATAAGCCTTTTATCTTCCCCAAACTGTTCTGTTTCTTTTCTCTTGATTATTTCATGCCTCTTAAATAGCCTCACATACAGTTATCTCTGTTTTTTCAAACATTCACCATATGTGTTCTAAAGATATTTATTTTGTGCCTTTCAGAAAAACTATCTTCTCAGATTATTCTCCTGGAGGCTCAGAATAGAACTGGGGAGGCAGATAGAGAAGTCAGTGAGGTAAGTGAAGTGTTCTTAATATATCTAGAACATGAACTGGATTAAGAGTGGTAGCTTCAAATCTAAACATTTCTGCAATATCTAGTGTTAACAGAGAAGTATATTACCTATAGAGTGAGATCTATTTCAGAGAGTCATAATGGTTATTATTTCTCATTTGGTTCTGAATATGTGGAATTCTTTGTCTTAAATCAACACAGGTACAGTAGCTATTTGGGATTTGGTAACCCATTTCTCATAGTGAGTTATCATTTATCTCAACTTCTTTGTTCATCTCAGGAAAGTTTCTCAGTGAAGACGTTCGATAAAATCTCTTGGGCCTCCTCCCCCGCAATTGGC
Organism: Indri indri; assembly: GCA_004363605.1. Lineage (NCBI taxonomy): Eukaryota > Metazoa > Chordata > Mammalia > Primates > Indriidae > Indri > Indri indri. The sequence goes on along the minus strand of RJWJ010005079.1, from coordinate 15,581 downwards.
ACAGTTTTACTTATGATTATATAAGAAGGATATCTCTGGAGAATGGTGCTTTTTAAACCTGATAATTATTGTAAGAAATGTATGGTTGCTGAATATTCTGTTGATTTAAGGTTATTGTTAGCTGTATTATATTTAGTTAGCTGTGTTCTGCCAATCAATACATCAGTGATAGAATCATAAATGGCTTTGAGGAATAATGTAACTTCTTTATTTTTCATTATTTTCTCATGGCTTGGATAAGAGTTCATAATGTAGCTTCTTAATAGAAATGTCTGCTTACATATTGTATCAGTATCAGAACAGAACCAATAGGATGTGATATATAGAGAGAGATTTATTTTAAGGAATTGGTTCATACATTTGTGGAGGCTGGCAAGTCCAAAATCTGCAGGGTAGGCCAGCAGGCTGGAGAGACCCAGGAAAGAGTTGCAGTTTGAGTCCAAAGACAGTCTCCTGGCAGAATTCCCTCTTTTAGGGAGGTCAGTCCTTTTTCTATTAATGCCTTCAACTGATTGGGTGAGGCCCACCCACATTAGGGAGGGTAATTTGCTTTACTGAAACTCTATTGATTTAAATGTTAATGCAATGTGCTCACTTCGGCAGCACATATACTAAATGTTAATGCCATCTAAAATATACCTTCACAGAAACATCTAGAATAATGTTTTACCAAATATCTGGGTACCATGGCCTAGCCAAGTTGACACATAAAATTAGCTATCACACTTATATTTAATACCTTTTCATGGGACCACTAATGCTCTGTTCACAAAATTGTCAAAAGGAGACTAAATTTGGAAAATTGTAGTATTAAATGGTTACTGACAAATTATAGGAGCCTAAAGTAAAAATGAATCTTGTTTGACCAATGGGGTGCTTAATGTTTTAAGATGCTCAGCAATAGTGTCTCATGAAAACAAAATAACTTAAAAAAGAACAGATAAGAAAGATGAGAATCTGATAAGAAAAAGAAAAACCAAACAATCAGAGGAAAGAATAAACAAATAGGGAACAGTGGAAAAGAAAGGGGGGGGAGGAAGAAAACCTCATAGAAATTGCCAAAGGAAGGGCAACTGCTATAATCCCTTGGGATAAGAGAGAGTGAGTAGAAAAGATTCAAAGAAGGTGTAAGCTCACCCAAAATGGGAAGACTAGTATTAGGACAGTTATGAGAGTGCCCAGAAAGAGTGAAGTTCTCTGGTTCTCTGCCTCCTCAGTATGGGATGACATTGATTTTTTACTCAAGCCAAAAAGCTGATTAAACTGTGTAGGTGTCATAGGGAACAGCAGAAGGCGTGACCAAGGGAAGGAAGAGAGTGAGCGAATGACATGAAAGATAGTTAAAAAAGAGGAAATAATACCTAGGGCAAGGGAGAGAACAAAAAAAAGAGTTATATTGAAGTCTTCTGGCAGAAATAATGCCTTGACTGTATCAGGTCTTTAATGTATGTAGGGACAGATAAATAGGAATGTGACGTGAAGAAATTATAAAGCAATTTTTCCCCTGTGCAAAATACCGTGTCTAGTTTTAGTCTCTAGAAATTTGAGTATGATACAGGGTAATGCAGAGAGCAAAGAATTGTAAATAACTAAAATAATGCTTATGAAAAATGATGAGATAACTTTTCTAAACATAACAATTCTAAAATAATGAATTTTTTTCTTACTCGGTAGCTGAGAATGATAGCAAGATAGTAGCTAATATTCATTCAATACTTTACTATGTGCAAGCTTCCGCTAGTAGGTGGTAGAGCTAATGTAAACCCAGGCAGTTGGGCTTCAGAGCCTGTAGTCTTGGCCCCTACATTATTTGACAGTCCTACTATTGTTTGCTTGTGTTTTCTCCCATCAAATTGGAATATTTTTTGAGGGGAAAAAGGTGTTATTGGAAAAGATGGAGATTTTATTCTGTGGTCATCTCCAAACTCTTTTAATAAAATGCTAATTAAAGTTATCATGAGATTCACTGATTTTGTTCCCCAAGAAAACAATTACAGAAATAATTTCTATGGATCGAGCAGTCTAACACAATAATCTTTGTAACAACGTGGTTCATATTTTGTCAAACACGTCCATAATTTCATGCCTAACCCCCTGCAGAGCTCCTTTTTCATTACTTTATCCTGGTAATCTATCTGAATCTACTTGTTTGATAATGTGTTTGTCTATTAATGCCCATTTTATCTAATAGTCGCAACTGTCCTACTTTAATGTATAGTTTAGGAAAAGGGATCCATAACTTCCTGATTGGAATGGGATAAGACAAAGATTTAATTCATTTCCTGCTTCCCTTTTTGTTTTTAAGCAGTTCTTAGGAGAAACAATTAAGAATTTTAATCTAAAGGAAAAAGGCTTCACATGTAAGGAATATCTAGAAAATAAACCCCAGGTTTCCTTAGGTCTCATGAACAGGGCTTGACCTCAGTGCAGGATTGACCGAGTGTCTTCAGAGGCCCAATTTGGGAGGTACAAACTGATTTTGAAAGGATTTAGCAGTTTTATGCTGCACAGGAGGTTGGGACTAAAAAGTTTCAGGTTTTGGAAAATGCATGAAATACTAGTTTTAGGTAGGTGATTTTTAGTATTATAAAACATTTGATTAAGGCTTTTTTTTCTGTTTTAAAAATAGATCAGCATGGTTGATACTACTGGGCTCCACAAGAACAGCTCTTCTACCAAGGAAAGTGGACAAGATGTTCAAGAGGACACATTTTCTCAGAAACATAAAGAATTATCAGTTTTATTGTTGGAAATGAAAGAAGCTCAAGAGGAGATTGCATTTCTTAAATTGCAGCTCCAGGGCAAAGGGACTGAGGGGGACCCTGAGGTCCTTGACCAGAAAGAAATGAAACAGATAGAGAGTGAAGGATTACCTCCAGTTAGAAGGAAAGTATTTCTTGAAGATACAGGGCAAGATTTTCCTTCAATGCCAAATGAAGAAAGCAGTCTTCCAGCAGTTGAAAAAGAACTGACAAGTATTAAACATCAAAATAGAACACCTGAGGAAATATCATTAAATGACAATGGAATGGAATTGAAATCAACAAAACAGGATGACGTTGATAAATCCGTTTCTGCTGTACCAGATATTGGTCAGTATCATCAGGAGGAGTTGGGAAGATTAAAAAGTCAAATTTTGGAGCTTGAAATAAGCTTTCATAAAGCGGAAGAAATCTATGAGAAAAATTTAGATGAGAAGGCTAAGGAAATCAACAACCTAACCCAGTTGATTGAGGAGTTTAAGAAAAATGCTAAAAATAGCAGCAGTGCATTCACTGCTTTGTCTGAGGAAAGAGACCAGCTTCTTTCTCAGGTGAAGGAACTTAGTGTAGTAACGGAACTGAGGGCTCAGGTAAAGCAACTGGAAACGAACCTTGCAGAAGCAGAAAAGCAAAGAAGACTTGACTATGAAAGCCAAAGTGCTCATCACAACCTGCTCACCGAGCAGATCCACAGTCTCAGCATAGAAGCCAAGTCTAAAGACGTGAAAATTGAAGTTTTACAGAGTGAACTGGATGATGTGCAGCTTCAGTTTTCTGAGCAGAACACACTGATAAGAAGCCTGCAAAGCCAGCTACAGAAGAAGGAAAGCGAAGTGCTTGAGGGGGCAGAACGTGTGAGGGATATCTCAAATAAAATGGAAGAACTGGCACAGACGCTTTCCCAGAAGGAACTCGAAATAGCAAAAATGGATCAACTATTACTAGAGAAAAAGAGAGATGTGGAAACCCTCCAACAAACCATCCAGGAGAAGGATCAGCAAGTGACAGAAATCAGCTTTAGTATGACTGAGAAAATGGTTCAGCTTAATGAAGAGAAGTTTTCTCTTGGGGTTGAAATTAAGACTCTTAAAGAACAGTTGAATTTATTATCCAGAGCGGAAGAAGCAAAAAAAGAGCAGGTGGAAGAAGATAACGAAGTTGCTTCTAGCCTTAAACATAATTATGATGAGTTGAGCCCAGCAGGGCTAATAAGTAAAGAAGAGCTTCAGCGTGAATTAGAACTTCTGAAGAAAGAAAGTGAGCAGAGAAAGAGAAAGCTCCAGGCAGCTCTTATTAACAGAAAGGAGCTTCTACAAAGAGTCAGTGTATTAGAAGAGGAATTGGCCAAAGTGAAAGATGAATCTAGCAAAGAGATCTCACTCACTGAGAGTGAGAGGAGGGAAATGGAGGCAGATAAAGAGAACAAAGAAGACTCAGAAAAATGTGTGACTTCTAAGTGTCAAGAAATAGAAATTTCTTTAAAACAGACAATATCTGAGAAAGAAGTGGAACTAGAGCATATAAGGAAGGATTTGAAAGCAAAGATCGCAGCTGAAGAACAGTTACAGGCTGTGGTCAAACAGATGAATCAGAGCTTGCAAGATAAGACAAACCAGATAGATTTGCTCCAAGCGGAAATCACTGAAAACCAAGCGATTATCCAGAAGTTAACTACAAGTAACAAGGATGCCGGTGATGGAGACTCAGCAGTGCCTGTAAGAGAAACAGTGGTGATCGGTCCACCTGGTGCAGGTAGTGGAGAACACTGGAAACCAGAACTGGAAGAAAAGATAGTGGGCCTTGAAAAAGAAAAGGAGCAACTTCAAAAGAAGCTACAGGAAGTCTTAACCTCCCGCAAGGGGATTCTAAAGAAGGCACAGGAGAAAGAAAGACATCTTAGGGAGGAGCTAAAGCAACAGAAAGATGATTATAATCGCTTGCAAGAACAGTTTGATGAGCAAAGCAAGGAGAATGAGAACATTGGAGACCAGCTAAGACAACTCCAGATTCAAGTAAGGGAGTCCATAGATGGAAAACTCCCAGCCACTGACCAGCAGGAACCAGGTTCTCCCATTCAAGGTATAGAAGAACCTTCTTTCAAAGCTGCAGATCAGCATCCCTCTCAACCTCTTTTAGAGTCTGATTTGTGCCCAGACTGGCCTTCTCATCCTGAAGATGCAAGTGCTCTGCAGGGCAATACTTCTATTGCTCACATTAAGGCACAACTGAAAGAAATAGAAGCCGAGAAAGAAGAGTTAGAATTGAAAGTTGGTTCTGCAACAAGTGAGCTTACTAAAAAATCAGAAGAGATATTTCAGTTACAAGAGCAGATAAATAAACAGGGATTAGAAATCCAGAATCTGAAGACAGCATCCTGTGAAGCTGATGCCCATGCAGAAAGCCTGAAGCAGAAATTGGAAAGCAGTCAACTAGAAATTGCCAGCTTAGAACAGCTAAGAGAATTACAGCCTGAACTAGATGAACTGCAGAAACTCATGAGCAAAAAGGAAGAAGAAGTTAGCTATCTTTCTGAACAACTTAGCGAGAAAGAAGAAACCCTTGCTAAAGTACAGACAGAGATAATAGAACAAGAAGATTTAATTAAGGCTCTGCATACACAGCTTGAAATACAAGCCAAAGAGCATGATGAGAGGATAAAGCAGTTACAGGTAGAACTTTGTGAAATGAAGCAAAAACCAGAAGAGATTGAAGAAGAAAGCAGAGCGAAGCAACAAATACAGAGGAAACTGCAAGCTGCCCTTATTTCCCGAAAAGAAGCACTAAAAGAAAACAAAGGTCTCCAAGAGGAGTTGTCTTTGGCCAGAGATACCATTGAACGGCTCACCAAATCTCTAGCAGATGTGGAAAGCCAAGTTTCTGCTCAAAATAAAGAAAAAGATACATTGTTAGGAAGATTAGCTCTTCTACAGGAAGAAAGAGACAAACTCATTACAGAAATGGACAAGTCTTTACTGGAAAACCAGAGTCTCAATGGCTCTTGTGAAAGTCTAAAACTGGCTCTAGAGGGTCTTACTGAAGACAAGGAAAACTTAGTGAAGGAAATTGAATCTTTGAAATGTTCTAAGATTGCAGAAAACACGGAGTGGCAAGAGAAACACAAGGAGTTACAAAAAGAGTATGAAATTCTTCTGCAGTCCTATGAGAATGTTAGTAATGAAGCAGAAAGGATTCAGCATGTGCTGGAAACCGTGAGGCAAGAGAAGCAAGAACTGTATGGCAAGTTAAGAAGTGCAGAAGCAAACAAGAAAGAGACAGAAAAGCAGTTGCAGGAAGCTGAGCAAGAAATGGAGGAAATGAAAGAAAAGATGAGAAAGTTTGCTAAATCTAAGCAGCAGAAAATCCTAGAGCTGGAAGAAGAGAATGACCGGCTTAGAGCAGAGGTACAGCCTGCAGGAGATACAGCTAAAGAATGTATGGAAACACTTCTTTCTTCCAATTCCAACATGAAAGAGGAACTTGAAAGGATCAAAACAGAGTATGACACCCTTTCTAAGGAGTTTAAGGATTTATTGGCTGAGAAAAAGTCTCTAAGTGAAGAGGTTCAAGATTTAAAGCATCAGATAGAAGGTAGTACATCTAAACAAGCTGGTCTGGAGGCCACTGAGAAACATGATAACCAGATGGATATGGTTGAAAAGGCAACACAGTCTGTGCCAGGTGGGGCTGAAGAGCAAGACTCTCCGAGTATGAGCACAAGGCCTGCACGTTCAGAATCTGTTCTATCAGAGAACAGTGCCAAACCTGATATAAGTGAGAACTTCAGCTCACATGATGAAATTAATAATTACCTACAGCAGATTGATCATCTCAAAGAAAGAATTGCTGACTTAGAGGAGGAGAAGCAGAAAGTCAAGGAATTTAGTCAGACTTTAGAAAATGAGAGAAATGCCTTACTGAGTCAAATATCAGTAAAGGATGATGAACTAAAAATGCTTCAGGATGAGATAACCAAAATAAACCTGTTAAATCAGCAAATCCAAGAAGAGCTCTCCAGAGTTACCAAACTAAAGGAGACAGCAGAAGAAGAGAAAGATGATTTGGAAGAGAGGCTTATGAATCAATTAGCAGAACTTAATGGAAGCATTGGCAATTATTATCAGGATGTTACAGATGCCCAAATAAAAAATGAGCTACTGGAATCTGAAATGCAGAACCTTAAAAAGTGTGTGAGTGAACTGGAAGAAGAAAAGCAGCAATTAGTCAAGGAAAAAACAAAGGTGGAATCAGAAATACGAAAGGAATATTTGGAGAAAATACAAGGTGCTCAGAAAGAACCTGGCAATAAAAGCCATGCAAAGGAACTTCAGGAGCTGTTAAAAGAAAAACAACAAGAAGTAAAGCAGCTGCAGAAGGACTGCATCAGGTATCAAGAGAAAATTAGTGCTCTAGAGAGAACTGTTAAAGCCCTAGAATTTGTTCAGGCTGAATCCCAAAAAGATTTGGAAATAACCAAAGAAAATCTGGCTCAAGCAGTTGAACACCGCAACAAGGCACAAGCAGAATTAGCTAACTTCAAAGTCCTGCTAGATGACACTCAGAGTGAAGCTGCCAGGGTCCTAGCAGACAATCTCAAGTTGAAAAAGGAACTTCAGTCAAATAAAGAATCAGTTAAAAGCCAACTGAAACAAAAGGATGAAGATCTTGAGCGAAGACTGGAGCAGGCAGAAGAGAAACACCTGAAAGAGAAGAAGAATATGCAAGAGAAACTGGATGCTTTGCATAGAGAAAAAGTCCAACTGGAAGATACATTTGGAGAAATTCAGGTTACTTTGAATAAGAAAGACAAGGAAGTTCAGCATCTTCAGGAAAACTTGGACTGTACTGTGGCCCAACTTGCTGCCTTCACTAAGAGCATGTCTTCCCTCCAGGATGATCGAGACAGGGTGATAGATGAAGCTAAGAAGTGGGAGAGGAAGTTCAGTGATGCGATTCAAACCAAAGAAGAAGAAATTAGACTCAAAGAGGAGAATTGCAGTGTTCTAAAGGATCAACTTAGACAGATGTCCATTCATATGGAGGAACTGAAGATCAACATTTCCAGGTAAATGAATAATAACTTTTTTTCTTCTCCAGAAGTGATTGGAGGCAAAAAAAAAAAAAAAAAAGTATTTCAACTATTTCTATTCCTTTTAAAATTAATTTAAGACTAATTTTGGCTCAAATTTCCTTAAAAGGTATATTCTCTCTGACTTTTTTTTTTTTGGCTAATAATATCCTGCTACAACTTATATTAACATGAAAAACTTACATCTTCTCTTTTCATCTTTCTATTGAGAGATCTCTTAGATTTCTTTCACTTCCATTTCAACTACCCTTGTCTGGATTTTTACCACAGTACTCCCAAATTATTGCTATAGTGTCCTAAATGGTCTCATCTTTTTTCTTCCTCATAGTCCACATCAATTCATGCTGCATATGCCTGTGAAAGTTATTTTTCTCAAACTACAATTTTCTATCACTTTTCAAGCTCAAGAACTAACAATGTCCCTCACCCTTTGTTATTCCTCTACTGCTAATAGGACCTTTCTGTTCTGAAATAGGTTTCCTCACTATCTCTCATATCAAGATTATACCTTAAAGAGGGCAGACATTAGCTTGTGGGGAACAAAATAGAGTGCAATAGGAGAAAATGTTACTTTTCAGAGTGCCCAAAACCACGTCATTAAAATAAGCAACATATTTTGGAGTTTATGATTTAAATATATGAACCCTTAGGGGTGATTCTTCTAATACAGAACACTCAGGAGACAAATGTGTAGGTATAGAGAACTAATATCTCTTCAGTAAAAAGTCTTAACACCTTCAATTATGAATATTGATTTATTTGTAGATCTGTTGAGTACACGTTGTGGTATTCGTTCCTTACGCATAACATAGTGTTTCTTGAAATCTTTAACTGTTTTTTCAGGCTTGAACATGACAAGCAGCTTTGGGAGTCCAAGGCCCAGACAGAGGTCCAGCTTCAACAGAAGATCTGTGATACTCTACAGGGGGAAAACAAAGAACTTTTGTCCCAGCTAGAAGAGACTCGACACCTATACCACAGTTCTCAAAATGAATTAGCTAGGCTGGAATCAGAACTTAAGATTCTCAGAGACCAGTCAGCTGATTTAAATAACTCTTTAGAAAAATGTAAGGAACATAAAGAAAATTTGGAAGGAATAATAAAGCAGCAAGAGGCCGATATCCAAAACTGTAAGTTCAGTTATGAACAACTAGAAACTGATCTTCAGGCCTCCAGGGAGCTGACCAGTAGGCTGCATGAAGAAATAAATAAGAAAGAGCAGAAGATTATAAGCCTGCTTTCTGGCAAGGAAGAGGCAATCCAAGTAGCTATTGCTGAACTGCATCAGCAGCATGATAAAGAAATTAAAGAACTGGAAAACCTGCTGTCCCAGGAGGAAGAGGAGAATATTGTCTTAGAAGAGGAGAACAAAAAAGCTGTTCACAAAACCAATCAGCTTATGGAAACACTGAAAACCATCAAAAAGGAAAACATTCAACAAAAGGCTCAATTGGATTCCTTTGTTAAATCCATGTCTTCTCTCCAGAATGATCGTGACCGTATAGTAGGTGACTATCAACAGCTGGAAGAGCGACACCTCTCTGTAATCTTGGAAAAAGACCAACTCATCCAAGAGGCTGCTGCTGAGAATAATAAGCTTAAGGAAGAAATTCGAGGCTTGAGAAGTCATATGGACGATCTCAATTCTGAGAATGCCAAGCTAGAGGCAGAACTGATCCAATATAGAGAAGACCTGAACCAAGTGATATCCATAAAGGACTGTCAGCAAAAGCAACTTCTTGAAGCTCAACTTCAACAAAATAAGGAGCTGAAAAATGAATATGCTAAATTAGAAGAAAAGTTGAAGGAATCTGAGGAAGCAAAGGAGAATCTGCAGAGGTCCTCTAATGCCCTACAAGAGGAGAAACAAGGTTTATCTAAAGAGATTGAGAGTTTGAATGTATCTGTATCCCAACTAAAGAGACAAGTGACAGCCTTGCAAGAAGAAGGTACTTTAGGCATGTATCATGCTCAATTAAAAGTAAAAGAAGAAGAGGTACAGAGATTGAGTACTATGCTTTCCTCCTCTCAGAAGAGGATTACAGAACTGGAAGAGGAATTGGTTTATGTCCAAAAGGATGCTGCTAAGAAGGTAGGTGAAATTGAAGACAAACTGAAGAAAGAATTAAAGCATCTTCATCATGATGCAGGGATAATGCGCAACGAAACTGAAACAGCAGAAGAAAGGGTGGCAGAGCTAGCGAGAGATCTGGTAGAAATGGAACAGAAATTACTCGTGGTCACCAAAGAAAATAAAGATCTCAAGGCACAAATTCAGTCTTTTGGAAGGTCTATGAGTTCTTTGCAAAATAGTAGAGATTATGCCAACGAGGAACTTGATGATCTGAAAAGGAAATATGACGCCAGTCTGAAGGAGCTGGCGCAGCTGAGAGAACAAAAAGGCCTCCTAAACAGAGAGCAAGATGTTCTTTCTAACGCTACTTTTCCAGTGAACTCCACTGAGGAGAATAGCTTTTCTCACCTTGAAAAACTTAACCAACAGCTCCTATCCAAAGATGAGCAACTGCTTCACTTGTCCTCACAGCTAGAAGATTCTTACAACCAAGTGCAGTCCTTTTCCAAGGCTATGGCCAGTCTACAGAATGAGAGAGATCACATGTGGAATGAGCTGGAGAAATTCCGAAAGACAGAGGAAGGAAAGCAGAGGTCTGCAGCCCAGCCTGCCACCAGCCCAGCTGAAGTACAGAGTTTAAAAAAAGCTATGTCTTCACTCCAAAATGACAGAGACCGACTAGTGAGTATCTAGCTCTTTTGGATCTGTGTTTGACAGTTTTTGAACCTTTCTTTAAGTTGATTTTTATTTCCATAGAAAAGGATAAACACATTCCTAAATTATCTGGACACTGATGGGCAGTATTATACATCACACAGGTTCTGTTTGGTCTTAGAGAAACACAGAAACATCATGTTAATTGCTTTAAATCTGCCAATTCCATTATAAAAAAAAATCAAATTTTCTTGGTGCAAAACTGTCCATTGGTTATAAAAGGACTAAAAGCTGTTTTGTATATATACACACACATAAATGTTTCCAGAATTTGTCACAGTTTCATTGAAAGAAAGTATAGATATCACTTAGCGCCTTCGTACAGTGATAGTTTAGCAATATATCATCTGGTAGAATTTAGGGCAGGGAGGACTCAGCTCATAACTCAACCCTAAGTTGTCAAAAAAAAAAAAGTTAAATGTAAATAAATAAGTTTAAATGACTATTTAGTAAAATTTTACTTGTAAGCTGAACCATTTGCCCACTTCCTTTTAATACCCAACTTTTTTCAATGAGAGAGAATGCTAAGGCGGATCTCTAATGCTAAAATGTTATTGCTTTTAGTAAGGGGCCAGGAGTTTAATCCAGGTCTGTTTTTCTGAAAACTTCCAGGTCATTAAGATTCAGAGGCAAAAATTGGAACAACATGAACCAAGCCAGGTCATCAGGGGATTCTGCTTTGTGACATTATTGTCTTTACTTTCGTAGTCGTCTCTTAACTCTGTCAAGGCCATGTACTTGTAGGAAAATAGTCCAAATAGAAAATAAATTGAGATTCAAAAGACTAGTTAAAATGTTACCCATGTCCAATATGTGAAAATTCTAGTTTCTAAGATTAGCCCTAGTGAAAAGATCATTTCCCCTAACCGTAGAGCCAATTTTTCCTTTTCTTTGTAGATAATGTGTTCATTCCTATTTCACTCAATATCCAATATTTATAGACAGTCTTTTCCCTTTTATAATTTGAACAAAGTCCCCCTTTTAAGCTATGGTTTCGATATCAACGCAATATATGCATATTTGCTTATGTTTTTAAAATAATTTGAGTTCAGCTAAATTTGACCTGAGAATTTGGCCTATTGTCAGTCCTTTCAGAATGCAAATGCCAAAAGTTGTCTTTATCAGGACACTATATGTCTCAAAGATGTAATTTATACCATGCTGGTATCGATTATCTTCCAAGTTAAAATCTTTTTTTCTGGTGCTGTTAGGATTCTGAGTAAACTGACTTGGTTTCATTCCGTGAATTGCTTTACTGTTCTTATCCATTGTAAACACTAGGTACCAAATTTTGTCTCTCAACCCCAGTCCACATTTTTGTCTGCTAGATATTTACAAGTCTAGCTGGCTTTTTTATTTCCATGTGGTTTTTTTTTTTTTGAGACATGGTCTCACTCTTTCACCCGGGCTAGAGTGCAGTGGTGTCATCATAGCTCACTGCAACCTCAAGCTCCTGGACTCAAGCAATCCTCCTGCCTGCTGAGTAGCTTGGAACTACAGGCTACACACCACCATGTCAGGCTAATTTTTTATTTTTCTTAGAGAGGAGGTCTTGCTCTGGCTCAGGCTGGCCTTGAACTCCTGGCCTCGAGCTGTCCTCCCACCTCAGCCTCCCGAGGTGCTAGGCTTACAGGTGTGTGAGCCACCATGCCCAGCCTTTTTATTTCCATGTTTCTGTAATTCATAGTAATTAATATTCTTCTGTCCCCTAAGGATCAGAACTGTCTATTTTATTTAACCATGAACGCCTGTCACTCCTTTATTCACAATGTGCATCAAATATCTTTCCTTTCCGTCTTCAACATCCTGGGGTAAACTCTGCCACTTTACCCTTAAGCTCTTACAATAATGCTGCTTCCAGTTTACACCTCTCTAGTATATTGTTTATACCATTGCTGAATAAATCTTTCTCGAACTCTACTTTCTTATTACTGCGCTACTCAAAAACCCTTAAAAGTTGTACTACCTCTAAAATAGGATTCAAACTCCTTAGACTGACATTTAAGACCCTATAATTTGTGCTTAACTTTCAAGCCCTTTTACTGCTCCCTGCTCGTACCCTTCATTCCAGCCAATCTGATCTACTCAGTATGCAATAATCATATCTGGTACTTCCTTCTTACCCATGTTATCATTCTTAGCCAAAATATCCTCCCAATTGCTTTCTTTTTAGGGGTAAATATTTCTTACTACTTAAAGGTCATTTCAGAGCTCAAATCCTCTGGTTACATTTCATGATTGCTAAATTGTCTTTTGCCTTTGTTTGTGCTTCCCTGGTACTTTTATCATTTCTCCCATATTGCCTTGTTGTGTGTGTGTATGTGTATGTATATGTATGTGTGTTTAATTTCTATATGCTATTTTTTATTTCCCCAATTAGATTATAAACTCCTGGTAAGTAAGTATCATGTCTTATACTTGCTTGTGTATCCTGGGATATTCAGCGTAGGGTTAACTAAGCAGATGACAAACCTCTAGGGTTACCTGTATTTGTTTTTCTCTAGTCACCTCATTCTGAAAATGACTTGAGGTAGCATATAAAGATATAAACAGTTTTTCAAGATAAGATACAATAAAAGGGACTGAGAAGGAAGACAAAATAAGGATAGGACAAAAAAAGATTAAACCCAGGAGTAAGGTTGGTGTCTCAAGGAGAAATCACAGTATCCTGTAGTTTGTTAAAGAGGGCCCACTCATTCGCTCTGAGCTTTCTGTCAGCCATCAGAAAGAGGGAATCACAACCATGTGCATGGATTGGAGTGTCCATATTTTAGGAGAAAGGAAGAAAGAAAAATCACCTGCTCAAAGCAAGAATAGTTATTTTTTTAAGTATTGAGGCGTATAAGAAATTTCTTGTGTGTTCCCATAAAGAGAACACTATGTATTCATGAAACAGACATTACTTCTTTACAGTAAACATTATAATGTGCAGGGTTTTTATTTAGCTGATCCTCATTGTCAGTGCATAGGAAAAGAACTATGTCCAATTCACTAAAACTACCAATACAAGGAGCTGAAATGCAGTCCCACTCACACAGCTTTCGGATGATCTGTTCTTTTCCAAGGATGACACTTAGAGTATCTAGACTGGAGAAGGGTGAGTGGATTGCACAAAGAATTCATTTTTACTTTAGATCAAAACAAAAATATGTTTCAGTTCTTGGTTAAAAAAATGAAATTATATGGCACATATTTACTTAGTCACTAAATTCTACAATGTTTGGTGGAAAAAGGTAAGAGTAGCGCTATTCAACCTTATTTATTCTTCTGCTGAGGAAATTTACTTTCAACCCTTTTAGCTTATTCTTTTGGTATTTCCTCAGTATCTAAATATCATGCTTACCTTGCATTTTGGCTTTTCATTTGTTGCATTAACTATCGACTTTCTTTATGCTGACAGGGTTTAGCTCCTTTATTCCCTCTACTTTCACAGCATGCATGCATATTTTCAATATACAACCCCTCCCCATTCTCTTGATGGAATTTAATTTTAACTTCGGTTAAGTCAATTCAGTGCTTACATTTTTATGGCTACAAATTCTGTTAGAGCTGAGATGTATTACTTTTAATTTTCTCAACATCTTTCTGTTTTTCCTAGAGTTGATAATTGTGTTTTCGTTGTTGTTACTTAGTTTTCTTTGTGTTTATCAATGTAATTTCACCCTAGATTTACTGCCATTTGTCCACATCTCCTCTCAAGATGTTTAATTTGTATAAGTTTCATTTTCATGAAGAAAATTCTCCTAGAGTCCCCGACTTGCTCCTGTATGAACCAGTTGCCCTGTACTACAAGATACTGTTTTCATCCTGAAATATTTCCCTTCACCTCTCTCCTGTATTAGATATTCTGTTTCTTGTGTTCTATGTCTTCTTCTTCTTGGTTTTGTGCCATTGTTCTGATGGAATAAATCATTCAGTAGCTCCCTATGAAAAGATAGATAGGAGGTAAATTTATTAAAAATGTCTTTTCATCTCTTATACCTGATTTAATAGTTTGGCTGGGTATAGAATTCTAGGCTGAAAATTATTTCCATTCAAAACTGTGAAGACATTGGTCTCTTGCTTACTTTGTAGTTCACAAGTCTAAAGCTATTCTGATTCCCGATCCCTTGTATGTAATCTGTTTTCTCCCTTCCCTTCCCCTTCCCCCTCCTTTCCTCCCTCCCTCTCTCCTGTCCTCTCAGTTCTGAAATTTTATGATCATGTGATTTTGTGTGGATCTATTTTCCTTCATTATGCGGACTAGTCCTTTGAATCTAAGAGATTGTACTCATCAATTTTGGGAAATTCTGTTGAATTATTTTTTTATCATTTTTCCCCTATCATTTTTCTTTCGCTGTATTTCCGAAAATCCTGTTATTTGGATGTAGGACCTTCTGGATTTGTTTCTCTAATTTTCTTACTGTTTCTATTCTTTTTCCTATACTTTGGGAATATTTTCTTCTTTTCATCTTCTGACCCCAAAATTGAGGTTTTTCTTTGTGCCTTCATATTCTTAATTTCTAAGGAATAATTTTTTTCCTTGTCTCATGGGTAGACTTTCTTAACTTCTTTCTCCAAGGATAGTGGTAGTAGTTATGTTTTTTGAAGTTTTTTTGTACTGAGTTTTTCTTTATAATTTTTTATTTCTGCTACAAGCTTTCTGATGGGCAATATTCACTCTTAAATCTTTGAGTACATTACATTTTTTCCTCTACTAATCATTTCCAAATTACCTTCTTCCAGTAGGTTTTCATCCCTTCCTTAATGTTAGCCGTTCTTCAGGTGAAAGTTAATTCTTGGTTTAGTCTTCCTGTTTAAGGGGAGGGTATAAAAAGCTTGGTGGGTGGAACTTACCAACTGAGTTTCATTGCATGGTGATCTTAATTGAGTTTATTGTTGGTAGTCCTCATGTTGGTATCTTTAGTTCCTCTTGGGCTAGTCAGGTGTTTTTTTTTTTTTTTTT
>RJWJ010005078.1:0-70899 GCA_004363605.1 Indri indri | reverse complement strand
TGTGAGTCCTCTAGGCAGTGGGCAGAGGAGTCCCGGAGTTAGCGTAGCCCCCGAGCACAGCCCCGTGGCCTCCCAGTCCACCCACAACAGCAGCCATGGGGAAGAGCAAGGAGGACAGAGCTCTGTGGGGGCTGGGCAGCCACATGGGAGTACCTTGACCTCGACCTCTCCCTCGGAAGAGGGCCGGGGTTGGAAGGGCTGCGCGAGGAGACTTGGCAATTTCCTTTTGCGAATGTGCTGCATCCTCCCAGCCAGAAAGGCCTGCTGCGTGCGGCGGAACAAGGTGCTGCCAGTGAATGAGGAGACAGCTGAGGAAGCAAGGGAGGTCAGAATGTTCCAGACCATGGCTTTTCCTTCAGCCTGGGATCCGGTATGAGACGACAAGTGAAGCTGAGCCTGGCAGAGTCACAGCCAATTGCAGTCTTCATGTAATAAGTGCAAGAAATAATTTTTTTTCACTGGAAATCACTGAGCTATTGAAATGTTTGTTACTTGGCAAAAGCTGACTAGTATCAAAGAACACCAACAAAATTAAATTTCTCTTTTCCTTGTCAAAAATAAATAAACAAATAAAAAAGAAGAAAGAAAGAAAGAAAGAAAGAAAGAAAGAAAGAAAGAAAGAAAGAGAAAGAAAGAAAGAAAGAAAGAAAGAAAGAAAGAAAGAAAGAAAGAGTTTTCTTCCTTTAAAGTAGGCAAACTCTGTGCCTGTTCCATTTGGTATGTGGATGTATACCATTCAGCAGAATTGGCTGTCACTTCCAGTCAGCTCCCTTGGGTTGTGGCAGGTGAGCTGCCTGTAAGTGGCACTTGGGAAAGCCACCAGACAAAATCAGCTGAGGCACCAGAGGAGATAACGATCTTTGAAATTCATTTTTTTTCCAGCAACCACATCCTGGGGCCCTGCTACCTATGAGGCATGGAGCTAAATATTTTGGGAGCACATGGGCAGGGATGTTGTTCTCAAAAAGTGAAAAAAATAAATGGTCAGATGTAACTAATATCATGAAGTAAAAACCATGTTCTCTGGTTATTTAGGGAAAGAAGAGGCTATTTATCTGAGACTATTTCAGAAGTGTGGTAGCTATTTGGGGGATGAGACTGGGATCATGGAGCAAATCAAGGAAAGCTTAATGGAAAAGTTGGTATTTGATCTAAATTGGAAGACTGATGCACTCTAGCTGGGGCAATGGAGGGAGACGTTGTCTCAGAAAAAAAAAAAACTTATAGATTAGCGCAAATGCAGTGGATAAGGGTAAAGACATTCCTAGTAAAGCATAGAGGGAAGCAATAAGGTGTCTTAGAGATAGAGTGAGCTGTGGTATCAGACATACACTTCAAATCTCTACCCCACTACTTTATCCCATATGACCTGGACAGATTATCCTACTCCTCTCAGTCTCAACTTCATCATCGGTAACGTGAGAGTAATAGTCCTAATTTTTCTGCCTGGCACATAAGCACCCAGTAAGGTAGTTGGGCTTGCTATTGGTCCTGAATAAAGTCATAGATATGAGGATATGCAGGGGTGCATAGAAAGGATCATAAATAACAACAACTAGTAGAGGGGGAAAGATGAAAAACTAGTTATATCCAAATCACAGAGAATGTTAAAGGCCTGGAACAATAGAGAGTTTGGAGTTTTATTCCATAAGCAATAGAGACAATTGTAGGGTTTTTAGTGAGATCAGAGCTGTGCTTCAGGAGAATTAATCAGTCAGTTTTTAATTATTGTGCAGAAGAGTTTAGCTGCTTCCTGTCTCAAACCAGAACCCAAAGTCAAATTCTTACAAGGCCAAGGCAGGTAACACAAACCAGTGAGGAAATACCCCAAAGGGGGTGGTGCCTACTTAGCACCCACATTTCCAGGTGGGAACACCAGGATATGCACTGGATTTTTGATTTTTCGAGAAAAATGTGGAGCCTTAGGTGACAGGTCCTAATTTTTATGTATTAGATACCTGTTTGTAAACATCATTAGTGGATCCAATCTATTCACAGGAGTGATCAGCCTGGCAGCTCCCTCTCTGAGACGTCTGGCCTGGTGCCTCTCCGTATCTGAAAAGGATCTTTGATTTGCCTTTGCATAATCGTGTTCCAAGAAAGGGCTGTCTTTGTTGTTTTGGTTGTTGGTGTTTTCTCAAAACAATAAAGAAATTTACCCTCAAAGGTGAATTAAAATCTATATCCCTAGAGAAACAGAAAAATTGCTGACACCTTTAGAATGGCAGTTTTTTCCTGCTTCTAACCATCATTTGAAAATAATATTGGGCTCTAGGCTCTACCAGAAAACCCCATTATAATTTCAACATTTCTTCCTCTGATAGTTTTGGGGCCTGAAACAGTGTTTTATAGACAGAATATGGAGTGACTTTTTTTTGGAGGGGGGATGGGTAAATTATTTGATTATATAAGAGTATTTCTTTGAAGTTTTTAAGAAAGGTTAATCCTGGAATGACTTCAGGATTCTTCAGAACTTCAGAATATAGTCATCTGTCATCAAGGTTTTTGTCTCCCTCACCCCCATGATGTAATAAGAATAGAGCTGGCCTTTTCTGAATGCCAAGCCCTTAGTGTACTAATAATAATTCTCACAATAACCACTATTATAAGTCCCATTTCACAGATGAACATGCACAAATGCCAGAGGGATCAGAGACAGCCAGTGTGAGGAAAACTGGGATCCCAAAAAATGAATAGATCTTTACAGGAAGAAGCTGAAGGTAAAATGCTGGATTCCAGGGACTGAAGAAACAACTGCAAGGAATGAGTTAGAATAGAGGTCACCTCTTGCAACAAGAAGACTGCATGGGAGAAGGCCCTAGAAACACAGGGATTCCTGAAGAGCCCACTAAATACCTCTTGATCAAGAGAATCCACTTTTAAAACCTACCAAGACCAAAGAATAAGCATCAGTCTACAATGGTCTTGATTTAAGTAAGAACTTTCCTAGTCTTATCTCTCTCCACACTTCCCAGCTCCACCTCAGTAATCCGGGAGAGATCAGTAACCTAGGTTAGCCAGATGGGGGAGGAAAGAAGGAGAACTTGAGGGCAGGACAAGAGAGAAGAGGGTGGCACCTGCCCCTCCCAGAGTGAGTGGGCTCCCTGCTGCAAGCCCACCTGCAAGAGAGGAAGAGTTTTACTTTTGAATCAGTTTGTTAATTTGGATGATTGCCTGGAGCTAGGGATTTTAATATCTAGTTGAGACTACTGATAATACATAAAGTGGCCAAACAATTTTGGGGGATGCCTGAGTTTGCATCCAGGGCAAGAGAAGTGAACCAACAGAACTGAGTGAAATAGACTTAGGGAGATAAAAAATAAAACTGCTTATCACATCTCACAAGCAACATTTGTTCAAGATGTGGGCTGTATAGACTACAATTTGGTAACTGAATGTTATAAATTAAACCCTAAATATTCAAGAAGGGAAAAGATACACGATTCTGAAACAAAGACTACCGTTTGGCTATAGGGTCCCAATTCTAGGTGGAAGAGAGAGAAAGAAGTCCTAATCCTGCTGGGAATCAAATTTTCACTTCCTAAGAAGCACACAGATGTGAGCAACAGTGAAAATAAAAAGAAATGATCAAGGGAAAATGAAACTCTGTTGGACTCAGCTTTGGTATGTAGATGTGTGGACTAAAGTCACAATGGACATCATCTTACTTCTTTGGAGGAAATGTAGAGCTATGATGCTATCACGTCTCAAGATACTTTAAGGTCATAGACCATACTGAGACACACACACACAGTCTGAGTATCATGTACATAGAAGATACCACACCGGAGACAGTCTGCTAAGGATTCGGGCTCAGTCCCCACACCCAGCTTAAGGAATTTGGGACACTGTCAAGAGTTAGCTGCTGAGTTCTGACTATTTGCCCTAAGAGTCTGACCCTCAATCGACCATCTGTGATGAATGCAGCCCAGGCTAAAAGGCAAGGACCCAGCTGAGGCATTTATTCCTAACAAGAAATACTCTGATATTGCAGCCCATCAGTGTTGATACTCAGGCCTTGGGCCATCTCAGCCACCCTAGGACTTAGAAGGGAGGACAATATTTGAGATTTCTGGTCCTTTGAGGAACATCCACAGCCCACACATATTCCATCAGCCCTTTCTATTTAACCCTGCTTAGCTTTCCCTCCATAATATCCCCAGTAGTCACTCTGGTTCAGCCAGGATGGTGAGAAGGAATTATGGTTGAAAGATGAGGTTGTAATGTGCTCTGAGATCTCTAAAAATACATTTGCTACAGGTCAGCACCAGCCATTACACAAGGGGCTATGAGTACCACAGAAGGTGCCGCAACTACTTGGTTCCAAGCCTGAAAAAGTAATCAGACCCCGCTGTTCTGCTTTTGGAATTGCAGAGCGGAGTCATTCAGCAAATGCTTGGAATCCCTAAACCAACTGAAGGAAAATCACATCTTGATCCATTAGCATCCTGAGAATTAGAAATGCTCTGTCTTCGATGTGTCAGGCAGTGTGGAACCAGACACATGGAGAATGACTGACTTCCACCCCTGATCACCTGCTTAACAATTAGTCCACATTCATGTTTTGAGTACCTACAGGTGCCCGGCACTATGATGAAAACAACATACCCACAATGAGTTCATAGAGTAGTAACAGAAAGAGAGCAAATGCATAAAAATTACCATTCAAGGGAGAATACATTTTACATGTTAAGAGAAGTATGAATTGGGAGGTCTTTAAAGATAAGTAGAGTTTGGATTCAGAGACACACAGGAAAAGTATTCTAGGCAGAGGGATCAACTCGGGCAGAGGTAAAAAAGTACAGGATTTGTTCAGAGGACAGTCTGCAGCCCAGTGTGTGGAGCTAGGGTTAGGCAGGGAAGATTGAGTTTTCCTAAAAGCAGTCCTGAGACAAGAGTTCGGGTTCATAAAGCTTATTTTGGAGTGATTCCAGGAAACCCAG
This sequence comes from Indri indri, assembly GCA_004363605.1. NCBI lineage: Eukaryota > Metazoa > Chordata > Mammalia > Primates > Indriidae > Indri > Indri indri. The sequence goes on along the minus strand of RJWJ010005078.1, from coordinate 65,956 downwards.
GAAAGGAAGTAGTGGAACCACCCGGTGGGAGGGAAAGCCAATGAAGGGTGAGCTAATGGGTATGTTGCCACTGTGGGCAAATGGAACACATCCCCACCAGAGACCTACTGAAAGGCTGCATAAAACACAATGCAGAATTGCCCTCCCAAGGGACAAGGAAGCTGGGATCGTTAGCCATCAACTTCCATCTGTCTTTGGTTTAGCGTTGCTGCTTCCTAGGTGTCAGTGCCAAGACGCTTCCAGCTGAGCATGCTCCTTCACCTGGAGAAAGCCCTCAAGCAAAAAGACACAGGCCCTTGAGGCAAGAAGCCCTTCAAGTGTCCACTGAAGCTGCAGGTGACCCTCCAGGATGAGCCACGGACAGCATCTTCTTCAAGAGATAAAAACGAAAACACCAAATTATGAGACAACATCAAAGACCTCATATTCCATTCATTTAAATTCAAGTCAGTAAATATTTTGGAGCCCTAAACACTGTGAAGGAAAAAAAATGTGAATTAAATATGGTTCCTCCCTCAATGGTCATGTAGTCCTTGAGTAAGGCATTTGGATTTTATTGTCCAGTGAGTAGCCGCTAAAGATTTATGAGAAGGTGAATAACCTGATCAGATCATTAGTCTCATAGTGTGGTGAGTGCCATGAACTAGCAGAAAATGATATTTGAGTTGGGAAGGCCATTTGATAAAGGCCAGAGCTAGAGCAGTGGTAATGAAGAATGGAAAGACATGTGTGTGTGTGTGTGTGTGTGTGTGTAAGAAGTGGAGATAAGTAAAATTAATAGGATGAAATGAAATGGCAAGATGTGACTGCTGATGGGGTATAAATGATGAAGATGAAGGAGGATTCAGGAAATTCAGATTTTTAACCTTGAGGAAATACTGGTGGCATAAACAGAAATAAAGAAATCAGAAGACTTTAATATATGGAAAATAATTTTTTTTTTTTCCTGTTTGGACTTGAACTCACAGTACAACTCTCTCCCACTATTCCGTCTGACTCAGCATTCCAGTCACTTCTTCTAGATTACAGCTCTGGGCTCCTAGCAATTTACAAACTGTTACAGCTATTTCCAGGTCTTTTCCAGGTCTTCTGGGCCCAAAGAAGCAGAGCTGGGTGTTTAAGATACGTCTATTGTCGTCAGCTCCCAATAAACTCCATATTGTTTTGGTTTTGTTTTATATATTTATTTTTTTTACTGGGATGGTCTTTCTTTCTACAAAAGCACAAGTCTGTTCTCACCAGTGAGGCTGATCTGGCCTGGGCAGGAGGTAAACCTTTTCCCCAAACAGAGGTTAATGCTAAAGCAAGGAAGAACACCTGGCTTCAATAACCCTGGCGACTGGGAGCCTTCCCTCTAAAGTGGTACCACAGGTGGCTCCCACATGTGCATCTGTCAACATAAAAATACCCAATGCTTGTCAGAACATTTATAGCATTCCTCCCTTCTATCTGAACCACAAATGCAGCTGAAAGGTTTCTCCCTTCTCTCTTTTCTTCTGAAGTTTCTCGATGTTTTTTATTTATTTGTTAGCGGGAGGTAAAAGGAGAGGTAAGGAGCTATCCCCTAAAGCTTTGGTTTCAGAAACTCCATAAGTGGCCAATGGTGTTAGGGGTCTGGATTCATAGCAATTGTGCTTTTCAGCTTTTTTGCTCAAGCAAGGAGGTGTCTCCAGGGGGTTATGCCCCAGCTACAGGATGTCCTTGGGGAACCAAAATCACAGGGCAGAGCTCTGGGATACCTAGGATTTCCATCATGGGGTAGCCTCACACAGTAGGCCCTTGGATCAAACCACAGTAATGTACAACTGCAAATTGCTCGGAGATTGGGAGTGAAGAAGTTATGCTGATGAAGGATAGACCTCCAAAAGCTGGAGAAGGGGGTTATCTTGAGGGAACACCTGTGAGTTGATGGCACTGCCTCTGGATGCCAAAGGGACACCCTGGGCCCCCTGTCCTAGAGCCACCGGCCAAATTCAGCACCATCTGCACTTTCTCCTCGGCCAGCTTAAAGTCCTGTTGGGAGAGTTGTGATCAGAGCTAAGAGTGCCACCTACAGACATTTCAGTTCTAAGTATTTATGAGAAAATCTGAACGAAGCCATTCACAACTGATTGTGCAAGATCCTAGAAGATCTTGAAGTGTCATTGCAAAGAAGGATGCGTGTGTGTGTGTGTGTGTGTGTGTGTGTGTGTGTGTGTGTGTTGGGGAAGGGGATGGGTGATAGAACAGGAAAAATAAAAAATGACTAAGATTCCAGGCCCCAAGATGAATGGGAAGCTGCTGAAGACATGAACAGGCACAGGAATTCAGAAGGGGGCTCAGGACACGTTCCTGCGGACACGTTGATCCCTACCTTCCGCCCCCCACCCCACACGTGCACACGCACATACACACACACACACACACACACACACACACACACAGCCTGAGCCTCCAGCAAGACTCGCTCTCCCTCCTTCTGCCAGCACTTCAGTCACTTCCTTGAGGTCTGGGCTCAGAGCTCCTGGCTATCCGAGGCATGTACCGACATAACTGTTATATCCACATTTCTTTTGGGTTTATTGAGACTTTCACTAGCTATGGAAAGTGCCATCGTGGCTGGTCCCCTCCCTTGCACACACTGGCCCACACTGCGCTCACCACTACCACCCCACCCCGAATACTCCCATCTCTGCCCAACAGCAGATTTTTCAATATCTGGAAGGTATAAAATTTGCTCTCATCTTAGAAAATGACTGGGCATCAATCCTTAAAACATCAGGGACTTAATATGTGTATTTTCTTCCAGATATTTTCAACAGTCAACATTTAACCCAAAGGAATAAATTTTTCTGATGGTAGAATTTTAGACCGGTTAAAGAAGTAATTTGGGGGCACGGGTCCTCTTCTGAATTATTAAATTACATCACAGAAGATTTACCTATATTTATTTATTTATTTATCACAAATGCTGAAATTAACACCTTGCCCTTTTATGTAGTATAATGGGAACCAGTCAGTCAGAACTGGGTACAAAGTTCAGCTCCACTCCACCTCATTCCAGGCTATGTGACATTGAGCAAGTCATTGAACTGATCTGAGCCTCAGTTTCCTAATCTGCAAAAAGAGAAAAAAGATACCTCCCTCAAGGATGAGTTACAGACATAAATGTTGTAATATCCTTCAAGTAAATCCAATGCCTCACATGTAGCAGGTGCTCCATAAATGTTAGTTCTCTTCCCTTGATTTGTCTCTTCCCAGTTGCAATAGGGACAATGACAGCAATTTCTAAGCCAGCTTGTTTAGATTTCACTCTATTCCAGGTAGCCTCTTCCACTTCACCCGGGTCATTCTTTCCTTTACTAACAGAAGGTCAACTAATTAATTAAACACTTTCTTGTGCTTGTCTTGACATCTTACTTTAAACCCAGGCTCTCACCACTTCAAACAGCTTCCAGTAAAACAGAAGAGAGGAAATTAAAGTCCCCTGATCCCAGGGCCACAATTTCAGCATGTACCAGCTTTTCTTAATGAAAATATGTACCAAGACAGTGCATGGAAGGAAAAACATTTACCAGAAACTCTAGCATGCACAAGAGGGGTTAAAAGGAAAGTGAGTTATAATCATGGTGTTGATTCTTTTTCCCTTTTATTTCTCCTGAGAGTGGAGCTCATTTTCCTGGCTCCCAATACAATGACACCATATTGGACACATGTATATTTTTAGAAGAGCTGTATTATTGTTGACCTAGTACGTGTGCTGCTTTTAATCATCCAACTCATGCCTGGGTGATGGGCCTAACACAACAGGGAGGCAATGGCTAGACAAAGAGCCATTTCCTGAAATGTGCAGGAAAATAAACAAGGAGATTATGCAAAATTCCATCATTGTGTACAATACTTGTCTCCTTGAGCCAGGAATAAGGGGACATTCCTCAGTTTATTTCTCACTGAACTGATCCCTTGTTTCCCTCCTTCCACCCCTTTCAAAATCTAAATTAGAGAGGTTTTCTCTCCCAGTGAGGTCAGGCCATCTCTCTTCACATCTGCAGAGTTGAGGGGTGATGTGGGAGAGGGAAGAAAATGTGAGGAAACTTGTATTCTATCCTCGGAAGCTGACTCACAGACCAAGTAGGTAGAAGTAAGGTGAGGATGAAAGGAGCATCATTTTTACCCTCTCGTGATTCAGAGCTGAGGCTCATTTTTCTGATCACGCAAGTGTGACTGAAAGTGACAAAGTGTGACTCTCACTGTTCTCTGTAAAGACCTTCAGGTGTTCAACGTGGGCAGTGGTGGGGAGAAGGAGATGAAGGTGGAACCACCAGTTGATTCAAAGGAGAGGTTTGATTGAAAAAATCACTTCTTGGAGTGATGATATATTACTTCCAAACCATGAGCCTGAGATGTTGTGGCAACCCACATAAGACACCACCGACATACTTACTCTCTCAGTAACTCCAGATATGACCAATGGGATACAGGAAGGAAAAGTAGAAATTTTATAACTTACCCATGGAGTCTGTGATTCACAGAAATTTCAAGACAGAAACTAAACCACTCTGAGGTCAGCAAGAATCTTACAAGCACACAGTTAGTCTCAAGCTAGTGTTCCAAACACTCATTTGTTGAGAACCAAGCATACGTTTCCCCATGGAGACAGTGTTGTTTGTTATGGTTAGTTCCAAACAGGTCCTCATAACCCACACTGTCTCAACAAGCAGGAGCAGTGGCAGGACCCCATTGTTCTCTAACTAGGTGCTACGGTCAGAATGTTTGCTTCCCCCCAAAATTCACATGTTGAAACCTGATCACCGATGCAATAGTATTAAGAAGTGAATCCTTTAGAAGGTGTTGGGTCATGAGGGCCCCATGACATGTGCCCTTCTAAAAGAGCCTCGCGGGAGCTCATTTTCCTTTCTGCCATTTGAGGACACACAGAAAGCACCACCTATGAAGAACATGCCCTCTCCTGACACTGAATCTGCTGGCACATTTATCTTGGATTTTCCAGCCTCCAGAACTGTGAGCAATAAATTTCTGTTGTTTATAAATTACCCAGTCTAAATTATTTTTTATAGCAGCCCAAACAGACTAAAACACTGGGATAGTCATTGTAACCATACACATGAGCCACGATGCACCAGGAAGGCCACAGTCACAGGTACACATGATGTGTCTTCCTGGAGTCAGTTGCACTTAATAAGTCATTTTAAATATAGCCTGTATATGAACATATGGAATGGAAGGCGAAATTCACATGAATCTTTAAAATAAAACCCAGATGTGCACAGAAACTATAAATGGCAGTTAACCCTGTGATCACGTTATAAAAATTTGCATGGTTTGAGTTGCTTTTTTCCAACAAGCGTGAGTACATTTATTTAGGGGGGAAAGAGTTTTTTAAATCAATAAAGCATAGATATGTTAAGAAATCTCTCACTGGGCAAATTTATTCTGTGTCCCCAGACACAGTTGATTCATTGACTCTCCTCCAACACCGAGGTCTTTCCATGGGCAAGCCTAAAAATATAGGGATGAAAAGATCCCTGGACTGGACTCAAGATTCAAAAGAACTGCCTTGAAGGCCCAGCTTCACCACAATACATATGATACTGAGCATACTGTTTTTATTGATTACTCATTCATCCAACAAGCACATATTAAGCATTTACTGTGAGCTAGGGATTTATTCACCTGTAAAGTGGGGACAGTGACATTAGCATACAGAATTATTATAAAGGTCAAATAAGTTACTAAACACAAAATCATTTCATAACTACGGTTCTATACAAATATAGGATACTTTGAGGCTTTAGGCACTTTATGGATTAAGAAGAATTTTCTGGATTAAACTTTGAGCCTAACCATTCTTTCCAGCATTGTTTCCATGCAGGACACACTATGTTAGAGCACCAAGAATGCATTTCTCTCCTCATCTCTTCCTCTTCCTCTAGCCACTCGGCCTCATCTCCCATATGATCTACACTGCTGGCCAGCCAAGGATAGAATGAGGCCACATCAGGAATTACTTTCCCTTTCTCATTTCAGATCCAACAGCCACTGATCAACTTTTAGGATGAAAAAGAGAACATATTGGTTTAAAGAACCCCTCTGATCCTCTAGGGCTGCGGTCCCCAACCCCTGGCCTTCAGATCAGTAGGTGGCCTGTTAGGAACCTGGTTGCACAGCACGAGTGAGTGAAGCTTCATCTGTATTTATAGCTGCTCCCTATGACTGGCATCACCACATAAGCCCTGCCTCCTGTCAGATCAGCAGGGGCATTAGATTCTTATGGAGCACGAACCCCACTAAAAAACTGTGCATGCAAGGGATCTAGGTTGTGCACTCCTTATGAGAATCTAATACCTGATGATCTGAGGTGGAGCTGAGGCGGTCATGCTAGCACTGGGCAGCGGCTGCAAATACAGATTATCATTAGCGAGAGGTTTGACTGCACAATAAATGCAATGTGCTCGAATCATCCCGAAACCATCCCCCCTCCTCCCAATCCGTGGAAAAATTGTCTTCCATGAAACTGATCCCTAGTGCCAAAAAGGTTGAGGACTGCTGCTCTAGAGCCCTATAATAAACCCAATACTCTTTTAATATATCACAAATCAAGTATTCAATTATAAAACATTCATGTGTCAGGTGATTGCAAGTTGCTACATGAGGAGTTCTGAAGACAAAAGTAGCTAAAACAAATAGAAGCAAATCTTTTCCACAAGTGTGCCATTTTCTTCTGGAGTTAAGACAGGCCCGAGTCTTGCAGGGAGTTCTCCGCTGGATACTCAGACTCACGTCTGAGGACGATGTCAGTATGCAGTCTTCTCAGAGGAGCTCAGCCTTTGGGGCCACCATGTAAAAGAAAAGCCACTCTACAATGAGAGTGAAAAAGGGGAGAGGAGGAGTAAAAGCAAAGCCACCACCAAACCAAAGAACATAGTAGTTTTCATCTCAAGGAGAGCTCTTTCAGAAGCTGGAGGCTAGAGCCACAGCTGGAGGCTAGAGCTGGAGGCTAGTGGGGACTATTGTAAATGATGAGAATTCTGCCAAGGGATGCAGTTGAGATCTGCCATTTGAAAGGGCTGAATGCAGATAAACTTCCTTCAGGCCAAAGAAAATCACAGAGCCTTTTAATTATTTTGTGGGGTCGGCTTGCTGGGAGTTAATCCTTAGAAGGCTAACTGAAAAAAGTTTTGACTAAAGCATCTAGAAGCAAAGGAACCAACATCATGGTTGTTAAGTTCATTGAAAAGAGAATAGAAACTACTTCCTGACCATATCTTCACATGGCCATGGAAACAAGCCTCTTTTTTCAAATGAACACACACGTATTAAGCACCCTCTGTTTGAAACACTGGAAAAGGATTCAATGAACTGAAATGAGGATGGAAAATCTCTGAGCTCTGTTTGTTCACTATTGGGAAAACAAATGCCTATATAGACCCCCTTAAGCAAAGCCTACAGAAATAGCTTTGCAGAAGGAACTCTATGTCAAGGGGCACCAAACCGCAATGTGGAAATACAGAAGAGACAGAGATTAATTTTGAGAGAAGATCTGAGAGAGCAACCTGAAGGAGAAATATTTTAAGATGATAAAATGAAAGGATAATATAAGTAGATGGAATTTGCAGAGGTTAGTAATTTGGTAACTAAAGCAGCAATAATTGGTCAAAATGCCCAGCCACAAAAAAGAAGGAGGAGGAGGAGGAGGAGGAGGAGGAGGAGGAGGAGGAGGAGGGAAGGAAAAATAATGAACAAAACATGTTTGCACAAGTTTTTTGCACCATCCTTACTTTGTATCTCCCCGCTTTCTCTTATGTTAACTAGCTAATTTAAATAGCATGAGTTTAGCAGATGCTATTGGTTACTTCTCCAACATTCATCTCCTTTCTTCTACTTCCTTCAAGTGGCTACCCTTAGTGTGGACTTGGGCTGTAAGACAGACTAGCCCCATCCTGATCCACAAGGGTGAACCCTGACTGGTCCAAGCCTATCACTGTTGCCTTAAACCTCCCCTTGCCAGTGGTTTGTTCGGGAATGAGCTTCTGAAACTATTTTGGCCAATGATGGTGGAAGACTTCAAGGAAAGATTTTTTTGATTTTAAAAACGGACCCAAGAAAGAGACTATTGGTTTTTTTCTTCTCTCTCTGGATATTGTCTGATCTAGATGTGGTGCCCAGAGCTGCTGGTACCATGTGAGTATGGCAGATGGGAAAAATGGAGGGAGGCTGGTTCCTAACAACAGCACCACAGAACGAACCAGCCCTGAAGCCCTGCTTCTCCACTTCATGCTATGTGAGAAAATAAATGCCTTTACTTCCTTAGCCAGCTGCTTCATGTTTCTGTTACTTGTGCTGAGGGAATCCTAACTGACACCAGGAGGTCCCATATCTTTTCTCTGTTCTGGCAGGGAAATAGGACCAACATGGACTCCAGGAGATGGTTCATTGCCATTGAGTTTGGCATGAAGAAAAACGTAGTCAAGCCTACCAACAAAACTTTGCATGCTGTACATCCAATCAAGGGCTGATAATCAGAATCTACAAAGTACTCAAGCAAATCAGCAAGAAAAAATCAAACAACCCCATTAAAAAGTGGGGAAAAGACATAAACAGAAACTTTTCAAAAGAAGATAAACTAATGGCCAACAAACACATGGAAAAATGCTCAATGTCTCTAGTCATCAGAGAAATGCAAATCAGAACCACAGTGAGATATCACCTAACTCCAGTTAGAATGGCTCTTACCAAAAAGTTCCAAAACAACAGATGCTGGCATGGATGCAGAGAGATAAGAACACTTATACACTGTTAGTGGGACTGCAAACTAGTGCAGCCTTTATGGAAGGTAGCATGGAGATACCTCAAAGAACTAAAAGTTGACCTACCATTTGCTCCAGCAGCCCTATTACTGGGTATTCGCCCAAAGGAAAAAAAGACATTTTATAAAAAAGATACTTGCACTCAAATGTTTATAGCAGCACAATTCACAATCACAAAGATGTGGAAACAACCCAAGTGCCTGCCAATACATGAGCAGATTAATAAAATGCGGTGTATGTATACCATGGAGTACTACTCAGCCATTAAAAAAAATGGTGATCTAGTATCTTTTGTAACAACCTGGATGGAACTGGACATGGTTCTTCTAACTAAGTATCACAAGAATGGAAAAATAAACACCACATTTAGTCAATACTAAACTGGAACTAATCCATCAACACTTATGTGCACATATGGAAGTAAAACTCAATGGAAATCAAGCAGGTAAGAGCGGGAAGGAGGGGATGGGTAAATTCACACCTAACAGGTACAATGCACACTGACCTGCACCAGCAATGTGTTCTCCCTGCCTGTAGAAACCAGCAATACCTTACACCCATCCAGCACTTCCTATTTCCAAAGCATGTGGAAACATTATTTCACATATATTTTAACCTCAAGAAAAAATTGGGGGCAGGTAGAACAGGTATTTCTACCTCTACTTTAACTAATAGACAAACTAAGATCCAGAAAGACTAAATGATGTTTATAAAGCCACACAGCTAATGTTATAGAAGGGACTCTGACTTTGGCTTTCTCCCTAAAAAGACCAGGAATATAGGAATATGCATATGAATATATTTAAATACATTTGTTCATATTATTGAATATAAATATATTATTTTATAAATATATTTGATATTCATTATTAAATTTATATATAATTAAATTCAAATATAAGTCACAAAGGATTCAAGCCATAGAGAGCTTTTACATGATGATAGGAGGGTGCAGAAAAACCTTGTTTGAGAGGGATTTTGAGGAAACAGTCTTACTCCCAGGTTTTCTGACTCACAATCCAAGGGATTTTCACCATGCCATACTCACTAGAACTCAACAAGTTTTTTATTTTATTTTTATTTTACTTTTTTAGCTTCTACTATGTAGGAGGTGCCCCTTGGGCTGAGTCTTAGAGGATAGGTAGAGGTGAGTCAGGCAAGTAGGGAGGAAGGAAGGAAATCCTGGCAGAGGGAACAGCCTGTGCTACCACGACAAAGAGGCATTAATCAGCCTGGTGCTGGGAAATTTTTCGTGTTGCTGGAGCACTGGATACAGCAAGCGCCAAGAACAAAACACAAAAGAGGGGCACGACAGAAACTACTGTCTGCCAGAAACTCAGTCCATTGTACATGGAAGCCTTTGAAACCAGGCTAAGGAATTTGGGTTTTCTTCTATAAGTCCATGGTCTTAAACTTATTCTGCTCATACACCCTCCAAATAACTGCAAAACTATGTGCTAAAGTCTGCAACTTGCTTTGAAGTGCATGGAAAAACAAGGCGAATTTATGGATGCATTGATGGATGACTAGGTGGATAGATACGTAATAAGGCAAATATACTGAAAGGTTTGTTTATAGAAACTAAGTGATAAGTTCATGGATGTTTGTTGTATAATTCTTTGACCTTCTCTGTATGCTTAAAATTTTTTCATCATAAAAATGAAGTGGGAGAAAAACTATGTACCCCTCATAAGTATTTATGATTTTTCATCATAGGCCTATTTTTGGGGGGGCAAAAGACATAGAAAATGTTAAACATTCTATAAAATGAAATAAGATTACAATTGACTGTTTATGAAATAAATATTGTGTTTTATGATGTGATAAATAGATATTAACTACCTTGTTGACAAAGCACAGTAAATCTGAGAGAAATCATATAAAATATTTTATCCTTAGTTTTTATACAATTATCTTGAAAATAAGATAGTCTCCCCAAACATTCTAGTTACATCTAAGACTCAGAATTATTAACCCTTACAGCTCCATCTGTTCTGAATTCAAACCAACCCAACACCAGCCTAATCCAAGCTCACCTTAACAGAGAGATGTGTAGGACTAGAAAAACAAGAAGCTGAATGGGATCGAAGTGTAGTGATTAACCATTAGAGAGAGCTTCTCTGTAAACCAATATTTCAATTCACCCTTCATTTGGTATTCTGAGGTTTTACACCCTAGGGCAGTGTATAAAGATTTAGGATGGGTAAAAAGCCTACCTTTTTTGTGTAAAAGGTAGAAAAATGTTGTGATTGCTGCCTCATTCAAATATTGAAGATCTGGACATGGATTTCTTAAAATCTGTCCGTGCGCATGTACCCCTCAGAAAGTCTGTGTGTAGCCCGGTTTGGAGACCATTCTCTAAGTGAGGAGTCATTAGCTATAAGATATGCTGAGGAAGGACGGGATCAGTTTTAAACCATTACCCTGGAATGAGTGAGGAAGACAGATTTACGGGAGTCTAGAGTGCAGGGCACAGAGATAACCAGCTAAGAAGCAATGGCAGTCATCGGGGTTTGAAACAGAGGAGAGATTTTAGAGCAGATACTGGGAAAAGAATTTGAGAAACACTTTGAAGAGACAATGCTTAGCAGGATGGATGGCCAACCGGATGCAGACAGAAAAGGAAAGAGAAAGTGAAAAGTCACTATCTGACCCATTATGGTAAGGAATAAATATACTCTAAAGAAACTTGATATGTCTGCAGCCATCCAGGGATAGCACATGTTACAACATTATAAACATTTCTACAGTCTTCAATGTTAGCTTTTTTTAAGTTATATTAAGACATGACTGTTCAACTTAGAGACTGTCCCTCAGTGCTGTGACTTCACACCGTTCCATCATGAGACCACACATCCACAAGTCTGCTGGGTCAAGGAGGTGGCTACTTGATCGCAAGGCACAGTCAGGGCAATTGAAAGAATGCACAACGGGGATTAGAGGGAATGGGGTCTAGGCCCAGCTCTGCCTCTACCTTCCTGTGTGATTTCAGGCCAATCACTCAACCTCTCTGACCTTCGGTTTTTTGTCTGGAAAACAAGAGGATATCGATGAGATGATCTGCAATGTCCCTGCCTCCCTAACCTTCTTATAAGGCTCCAAAATCAATTGACTCTGGAAAGGCCAACTCTATAAGAGTAGTGAGAGAGCTAAGAAGTTGAGTGAAGAATTTGACAGATCATGAACATGAATTAGCTGCAGGAAGAGTCAATAGGTGTAAATTGCTATAGGCTTGGGGGCTTTCTGCAGCCCCTTGTTAGCGCCTGGAGGAAGAAGGTGCTAATGATACTAGGGGACAAAACCACAGATTATTATTAAGCAGCAGGCAATGAAAAAGCCAAATTTACACTAATGTAATCTGAGTCAATGCCAATATCAGCCCTGAAGAAGGTCCTGGGGGGTGGGCGACAGTGCTCTGAAAAGTCGAAAATGATGGCTAATAATAAAGCACGAAGTCAAACTAATATATGCATTTTTTTCTTTAAAAAAAGAACCAACTATTTTATCAAGCGCCTCTTCCCAGTTAAGGAATAGTGTGAATTACTTGCAATAGTCTATAAAAAGGTGGGCCTATATTCGTTTTAAGCAAGTAAAAGAGCATCGGTACAGGTCTTTTGCATTCTCCACCTGGGCTCTCATCAGACCTACGGGGGGTTAGATGACAAAGCAAGAGAAGAATGGGTTATTAAATGAAAAGGAAACAGAAGCACAGAGCGGGCAAACAGACTGGGATCCCAGATCCTTAAATAACAGTTCAGTTAGGACTGGTCCTTCCAGGTAAAGAATCCATGAATTCAGCACAAAAGAGCCAGGCAAACCAATCACCTGACTCCACTGGGGGTAGGTGGAGCACACTGCCTACCTTTTCAAGATCTGTGATCTTACTTTAGCAAAGCTTTGTGATCTCCAACCTAATCAATTCCATTTTCACTCAGATGTTTCATGTGAATGCACTTGGAAACAGAGAAATACTTTATTTCTCTAAGTGGATTATTCCATTTGTCCCACCTGTAGCCCAGCTGAACCAGCATGGACAACATGCTTCACACACCACATTCCATTGTCCATCTAGAATGTTCTCTTTTTCCTGTCTAAATTCCCTTGCCTAAACTTACTTAAATCTCACTTTCTCTTTGAAGCCACAGTCCTTGTTCCACTTTCAAGTACCTGTCATTTTTATGCCTGTTACTCTTATGGGCCATGATGAGTAAGCCAAAATTTTATTTTCCTAATTGTTTTCATTCTTGACAAAACAACTTTGTAACTATTTACATTCTTGTAGCTGAGGGACATCTCCTACCCTTTGTTTTAACCCCCCATAATCCAAGGGCAGTTTGAGATGCTTGCAGACACTCCAACATCTGATTGTTTGATTGGTTGATTGAGGAACATCCTATACAAATAGTGTCCAGCCCCTGTTTCCCAGGATTCAGAAGCAGTAGGCTTGTCCCCTGCATCCATCTTCCAGATCCAAAGGTGGCTATAGCAGTTCCAAAAACAGAAGTAGCTTTCCCTCAACCTGCCCTGCTACTAGGCCAGGCACCACCTGGTGTGGCCTCACTTCCCAGCATCTGTGATTCCAGTCAGGATGCACCAGAGAAAGGCTCTCAGAGATTGCTCCTGGCAAGAGCCATGGGAGACCCAGCAAGCCTCCAGTGTCAGGGGGTGGTGGCAGGGTGTGGAATTCAGGAAGAAGAGGAAAAAGATGGTGACCGAGAATGAGGAGACAGGGACATGTTCCCACTGCGCATGCATCCTGCAGGGTGGAGTGACAGCCTTCCTGGCTGCTAAAAAAGTGCCTCGGGAATCATCGTGCCTCAGAAAGAGGAGCAACCACAATTTGAACACTAGAAAAATGGGAACACAGAAGTGATCACAACTCGGGCATCAGGAATTTAAGCACAATCACCAGAAAACCCATGAACTAGAACATGTCTAATCATCAGTCACCTCAACTGAAGTCACTCCCTTAAATGAACCACAGTATGACAGGATCTGGGTGGGAGAAGCAAATGTTCCAAAATCATATACCAGTCACAGAGTTCATCTGAAAATGTGCGCTTTTCATCGGTGAAATATGTAAACACAATCTGGCGTCAGGAATGCCTCCGAAGTACATGTGGGGAAAGAATACAGCCCTTATTATTATAGCAGATACTCTCCTCTATGTGATGCATAGCAAGTAAAGTGGGGAAACTTACATAATTCCGTACAACTTAGTAGGCAACGCATATATGAAGCCAACTTCAACAACATATGAAGCTGCTGTGTGCCAAGCACTGTTGTAAGTCATTTGTAAGTATTAACTCTTTTAATTCTCACGCCAACCCTGTTATTATCCCCACTTTACAAATGAGGAATCCAAGGCACAGGCAAATTAAATATCTTTCTAAAGGTCTCCCTTTCCTAAGGTCAGCTATGGTGGAGCTGAAATTTGAACCCAGAGTATTTAGCTCCAAGGTGCAAGGTCTTAGCTGCTTTTCCCCACCCCTATGTCTCTCTGCCTTTTAAAGAGGGCTTTTTAGCCAGGTGACGTAGAGATGACATCAGCAGCAGCAGAAATCTCTTATTTGTCCTCTACATCACCGACAACCCCTTGCATCCAGAGCCTAGTTCCCCCATCTTCCCAGCTTGGAACTCCTTCATCAACGCTGTAGTCCTACTCCCAGAAAGCAAAATCTAAGAAAGAAATATTCACAGGTTTATTAGTATATCATAGATAAATGATCTATAATTTTCTACCTGCCTCCCTCTCTCTCTCTCTCTCTCTCTGTCTCTGTCTCTCTCTCTCTATTTTGAAACCATCATTACTGCTGGTAGATATTCTCCCCCTGACAATGAAAGAACATGTTCCTTCCTCCTCCGTGGACACCAGCTGGCATGGATTCCATTCCCATTCTCACCTACCCAGGGACGTATCCTGTGAACGGTGTCCCCTCCCCATGGACCTGCTGCCTGGACTGCCACAGTCTCTCCACATCTCAGAGAAACAAGGACAATCTTCCTGGCTGACATCCTGAAAACCCAGCATCTGCTCATTGATTTGCTGACCATGCGAAAGTAAGTGAAAATGTAAACGTTTTCTGGAATTCCCTCGATTTCAGATGCTCTTACACATTCAGAAACTGGGGACGGTTGGTGAGGTGCAGAATCTACAGAGCTTATATCCAAATTTGGGCTTAATTTTCATAAACGGATATTATGAAAATATCATTTTCCCTGATTTTGGATGATCAGAAGAAGAATCATCGCAGGCTCCTGGGGCTTGAGGAGGATCAAGCCTCCATCTCCCCATCGCTCACTTTCCGGGCTTCCACACACCGGCAGCCCCCTCCGATTCCGGCTGTTCTCTCTTCCTTCCCTCTTTCCCAGCTGGAGGCAGCCGGTTCTCCTCTGTTGCGCTCCCCTGCCTCTCTCAGTGTGTACTGCTTCGCTTCAGGTACGTGTGAGTAGACACCGAGCCTACGTTATTTACTCTGTTTAATATGAAATAGACTCTACCGGATTGGGGGTAAAAATATGCTTTTGAAGAAGGAGTCAGTGGAGGCCCATATTTACAGGACATTTATTGCTGCCACTTTATGGGGGAAATTAGTCTTTTATGCTTTCGGTAATGATTCCCCAAGCCCTCTTTTCACACCGGCATGCTCATAAATTCCTTGTTTTTACAGCAGGGCAAAACTGTTCTAAAGCGCGCTCTTCCTCACTCGCCGGGATCAAGCGGTAGAAGACGGAGAGGCATCCCGGGAGGAGGACAGCGTGCTGCCCAGGGCCGTGATCTCAGCAGGCCTCGGGACTCTTCTTCCAGGGCAGGGGGAGTGCGGTATAACTGAGGAAGCCCTTCTGGAGAGCACGCATTTGTTAGAAACACAGCTGGCTCTTTAAAGCGGAGAAAGCAGAGGCGTTGGGCAGAAAAAGCCTACTGCGGCTCTCTTGGGGCTTTGCTGGGGTTGAATGATGCTAGCCAGACACACGCTGTTTGAAAAGGGTCCCCTCATGCAGGGCATCTGGCCTCAGCACATCCCGTCTCGAAGTGAGCCAGAAATAACTGCTTTGAAACCTGGAGAAGGTGCTCAGATAATCCCAGCTATGGATGCCGCGGCACTGCAGGACCAGAGGGCTTCCTCGTCCCATGTCCAGCGGCTGCGCTCCGTTTCCACCTGGCTTTGCACCGCTGTCTGAGCTACCTCTGCCACCTCACCCCAACTTAGTCCTTTTAGACGCCCCAAAACACTGCTCGAAGACACCAGCAAGAGAAAATAAAAACAAGGTAGCTCTATGCCTGCGAGCAAGTCAACTCCTATTTACTTAAAAGGGGGAGGGGCAGTGCTACTGGAAGGCTACTGAATTCTTACTTACGGTCAGCCTTGGGCTTTCGGGTTAATATAATGCTACAAACGGGGGAGACGGTGTCACCTAAGAATCATCTCTTCTCAGAGGAGAATGTATATTGGAATTACATGACAGTCTTGCCAAGCTGTAGGTCTGGATTCAGTGGGTCTGGGCTGAGATCAGAGACTCCACATTTCTGACAAGCTCCTGATAGTAGCCCACACTCCTAGCTCATACTTTGAGTAGTGAGGTCTTAGGTAGAAAGCTGTAGCTTTGGAGTTGGACAGATTCAAGCTTGAATTTGACTGCTTATTACCCTCAGGATGTGGGGTAAACTCTTTACGCTCTGAGGCTCTGTTTCTTCACATGAAAGGTAAAGCAAATAGTAATAATACCCACCCACCCTTCTTCCCATAGGTGATACGAGTTTCAGGTGAAAATATATGTGAAAGTGCTCTGGAAGCTCTCGAAAGGCTTATACAAATGTTAGTTATTACTGTTGACTCCTTTCAATGATGCTCACTGTTTTATGTACTGAGTTACTCTCAGATTTTGCTTAATGATGGAAAGAAATGCCTTTTGCAATATAATCATACTGTAGAGACAGAACAAGGAAGAAATTCCAAGAGGCTGTGTTTTCTTCCAATGCCCCCTCAAATGCCAATGACAAAGCAGGCAGAGACAAGTTACCTGTCCTGTTTTTAGAGCACTCTGGGGGAAGGAGATTCTACTAAATTCCCTGGTACACTGTCTAATCTCGAATAGAGGGAAGCATTTTTTGGTTGAGTCACTACTGAGTCTACATGATCACTATTACCAGTTGATTCAATAAAATCATCAGTTGTATCTTGGATGTGGTATGGAATCAACACATGGCAGGTCGACAGGTTACATATTTTTCCTAATTCCATTCAATGTATATTGTTTGATTAAGCAGAAAAGACATGGGCTTTAGGGTCACATATACCAGGTTTAAATCTGGAGTCTAAGCCAGTTGCTGTGGTGTGTGATTATAGTTCCAGCTACTTGGGAGGCTGAGGTGAGAGGATCACTTGAACCTAGGTGTTCAAGATAAGCCTGGGCAACATAGCAAGACCCAGTCTCTAAAGAAGAAGAAGAAGAAGAAAAAAAAAAACCTCAGAGTCCACAGATTGCTAAATATGTTGACCTTAAACAAACTGCTTGACTTCTCTGAGTCTCAACTGGCTCATCTGTAAAACGGGACCAAAAATTCCCTTCATATAATATTCTGTGGAATATCAGAAGAAATAATATATAAACTTCCTGTCACCTAAAATATGGACAGTAAATGTTAGATTCCTCCCTCTTTGTTCTGATTCTGTGCTAGAAAACAAAGAACAAATATTATAAAAATATTAAAAGTCAGCCAAATTTTTAATACTGTCTATGTACCAAGAACTTTACTAAACATTTAAAAAGGATTCCCTTATCTAATTCCAACAACAACCCTTTTGTTATTCTATTCTAAAGAGGACAAAGCTGAGTTGTAGAGAAGTATCCTAGTCCAGTCCCCACAACCAGGAAGTGCAATGCCAGGATACAAGGTCAAGGGGAAACTAACCCTAAGATGTTTCTCCTTAATCACACATGCCCTGATTCCTAACTGCTCCCTGAAAATAAACTTTCCTATAGAAGCAGCATGCAATTCACTCATCAGCTTCTCTTTTTCCCACTCTCCATGACTCTCTTATGCTACTGTCTGCAATGCAAGCTGATACAAAAGATGTTACATTTTGCAGTTGATCCTGTAGAATGTTGTTCGTCATTAGTATAGTTTTGTGGAAGAGACACAGGCCAAGAACATTCCAACAGAGCAAACAAAATAACAGATCTGTAAAGCAGGGAAATGACCAGTATGTCAGTATGTATCACCTTGCATCCCTTCATAAATAGTGAATTTTTTTAAATAGTATATTGTGTACTCCTTAACTGCATGGATGAAAGACCAAATTAAAAGAAATTCTCTAACTATAGAAAACATAAGGATTTGTCTCTTCATTTTAAAGTTATGGGATTTGTTTTTAAATAATAAATCTCAGAACTCCTTGAATCTTCCTTCCTCCTATAGGACTAATTCACCCTAACTTCTCTCTTTTCAAGAGGCATTTAAGAAGAAGGTAAGTGAAAGCTAGTTTTCATCAAGTATTCATTTTTAGCATCACATGGATAGAGAAACTAATGGAGAGGTAACTTAATTTGACATCACAGAAGTCACACAATTATGTGAGCAGAAGCACAGGGACTGGTTACCAGGTGCCTGGACTCAAAACTTCAATTCCTAGCTGATTGATGGATTGGTTGATGGATTGACCAATTGCTTGATTACACAAACATTTATTGAGCGTTGACCAGGCACCAGGTAGTGGGCAAAGTACTTAACATATTGTACTTTATTTAATCCTTCATAAAATGTTATGAGCTAAATGTTATTATTAGCCCAATTTGCAGATGAGGAAACCAAGTGTCAGAGAAATTAGATTACTTGCTCAAGGTATAGCTAATAAGCTCATACAGCCGTGAGTGATTCTGAAGGCTAAGCTTTTAGCCACTCTGTGACAACCGACAACCCTCAGGCTTTCTAATTTCTACTTTCCTCTCTTTTCTTAAGCTTATATAAGACTATAACACACATCTGCATACATGTACACACATACACACACACACTCCTTAATAATCACAGTCACTGATTCAGGCTCAAAATAACATTTTTCTGTTAAGCTTTACTCTCATCCTTGTCCTGTGTTTTGAGGTGGTATGCAACTGACACCCTCAACTCCTAAGCTGTGTGAACTCACCAACAGTGAAGCATGAGTTGAATCAAGGAGTTGCTTGAATAAATTAAACAATTTTTATTTTTATAACTTCGACACATCAAAGCTAAATCCAAAACACAGGAGCTTCTCTATGACAGTCTCTTCTCTACATATTAAGCCAAAGCAAGAGATAAATCTCTCGGCAACCCTGGAAAAGGATACAGAAATAAAATATTAGACCATCATTGAGTTTCAAAGGCACTTGGCTAAGCTGGGTCCCCAAAGAAAATTTGCAGCTGAAATTCTGCCCCCAGTGTATAGCAAACCCAAAATATTCTAGATATGCTACTGTCCGGGCTCATCTCCTTGTACTTTGTGACATCTTCCATCAAGTTATACTCTAAGAAGTTAAATAAATATGATCCTCTTGATAATTCTGAGCTCTCACAAAGAGGAATGAAATGGAAAGCCCTTATCACAGAGCCAGGCATGTAGAAACTGTGAGTTAAAAAAATTGGTTGTTAGACCTTTTTAGGATAATTGGTGGTTTAAAACATGTCTGAAAATTCTTTGACACTCCTTTAATTCCTAGATAGCAGCTGTGACCCTCCCCTTGAACCTGTGACTGCCTCAATGAAGAGAATGCAAGGGAAGTAATGCTGCGTGATGTCGGAGGTTAGGTTAGGAAGGGGCATGCAGCTTCCGATGGTTTCCCTTGGGACAATAGCTATGGGGTCCTTCAGCTTCCATGGAAACAGTCCAGCTACCCTGAGGTCATCATGGAACCAGAGAAGGAGAGATGTTTGAGGAGCCCTACCTGATCCAGCTTCCAATCACGGCAGCCTCCCCATCCCTCATCCAGGTACCAGACGCGACAGTGAAGAAGTCTTCAAGATGGCCCAACCCCAGCCACCATCCGGCTGCAACCACATGAGGGATTCCAAGTGAGAACTGCCTAGCTGAACTCAGTCAACTCCTGGATTCATGAGAAAAATAGATTGTTATTATTATTGTTTGTAAGCTGTGGGTTTGGGGTAGTTTTTATGTAGCAGTAGATAACCAGAACAAATAATATGCATGACTCACCTGTGTTCTCTTGAAATTAAAAAGGCTCAGAAACACGAAGAAAAATCTTAGTTCCCTTAATATGTCCTTCTCTAGAAATCTCTTCAAATGGGAATATATCTGTCCGTAACTGGAGATGAGGCAACAAATGAAAATGTCCCTGGGAAAAGTAACTTTGATTTGGAAAGCGCACTGGTTGGGGACATGGGAGGATCAGAATAATTGCCTCCTCAGCCCAGCTCCACCATTAATTAGCTGAGTGAACTTGTGCCAAGTGACTTTCCTCTTTGGGCCTGGACTTTCTCACCTGCAAGATGGATTAGGTCCCTTTGTACTCTAACATTACACGGTCTCAATTCATACTAAGGGGCAAATGACTACATCAGATCCTTTCTCGGAAAGCAGATTTTGACCAGAAGGAGAATTGGAAAAGAGAGAGCTGAATGGGACCTGATAGTCGGCTATGCCCTTGGTCTGCTTGGACACTTGTGGCTTGGATTCTGAGCATGGGGTAAGGACTATATTAAACATCAGGGGCCTTTAAGCCTGGCCAAGGCAGCTGTGGAAAGAAAAGGAACTTCCGTGCCACCACCGCTTATCTCTTAGTCGAGACGATATCCAGGTGAGAAGTTGTGTGTGCCCAAGGAAGAACACTTACACTTTCTGGATCTCAATGTCTTCATCTCTAAAATGGAGTAATAAGTTCCAGACTAGCTTATGGCAAAGGCTTGTGCTGAAAATCTAGCGAAACAGTAAATATGAAAATGCTCTTAAAAGTCTAAGTGCTGTGCAATAATAAGACTGGCTGGGATTTATTAAATCCCTACTGTACACAAGATACTACACTAAGAAATTGATATAAAATTGTTTATTTAATCCTCTCAACAATGCCATGAGGCAGAAATTACTGCAAGTGAGGAAGCTAAAGGCCAGAGTGCTAAAGTAACCTGCCCAGGACTACACAGCTAGAAAGCTAAAATTCAAACCCATTTGTTGTAGTGCATACTACTTATTGCAGGAATAACCACCTCAATCTTGCAAAAAAAAAAAAAAAAGGTGGGCGGGGTGGGGAATGTCTCCATTTCTACTGCTTAGTGCTTGTTTTAAAGTAAGGCTGCTTTGTGTAGAATTTAAGAGCTTAAGCTACACAGCGATTCTCAATCCTGCATGCACCTTGGAATCATCTGGGTAGCTATAAAAAAAATACTGACACCTGTATTCCTCCCCAGAGATTCTAATTTAATTGGTTTAGGGTGCAACCTGGGCATTAGGCTTTTTAAAGTCTCCCAGGTGATTCCAATGTGCAGTCAGAATAGTAAACCACTGCCCAACACTGGCATAGTCCTACAAAGAAAGAAGCTATCAGGATGCTCAGATATCGGCTCTAAATGTTCCTTTCCCATGTGGGAAGCAAGGGGGTAAGGTAGGGTGGGGGAAGGGAGAAATGGCTAAGAATTGATGGAATCCAATATTCATTGCTGCATTCTGAATGGCAACTTTCCTGGCAGACACATTACCAGTCATGTCTCAGCCATAAAACATAGAGCTCTTATTTCCTCAGCGGCCTTATATACTCCAAGTGCTTTTCAGCATTATTAACCTCCATGATCAAAATAGATAGGGAGGCTGAAAGCCAGGGAAAACCTCTTTACATCTTCTGAATTGCAAAGCCACACAGTGAGAAAGAAGTCAGCCAGTATGTGAGCATTCTTGCTTGAGTCAGACAAACCCAGAGCCTGGACAAATTTACTTTGTGTAAATAATAGGTTCGAGAGGGCCATGGATCTTGAGAAATAAATGTGTCATAATTAGACGCATTGCCATTAGTATAACAGCATGCCTTGTTTGAACAGTGTTCCATGTAAATGAGGTTGTCTCAGCTTCCTTTATGAAGATTTCTATGCTAAAACTAGGCACTTAGACATTGCCATTTCATGAACATCTGTAGGTGGAAGACCATGTGGGTAATTACTGGATAGCCAGTAGTTAAAGGAACAGCAATTAGATCCCCTTATGTTACCCTGGTCAATTTAAGAGGAAAAGGGATTTCTTAGAAGGTAATGAGATAGCTCATGGAATCCAGGAAAGGAGAGGAAACATCCATCATTTAGGGCTGTCCAGCATCTGAACTCCCATTCTATCTGGGCGAATCACACAATTGGTAGGAGACAGAGTTCACTTCCTGTTGGGGAAGTCTGAGAAAGGCAGTCCCATCCCCTCCTCCCGAGAAGGGAGAGTGTGGCCAGGTGACAGCAGAGCCAATCAGAAGGATCTTTGAGTGAAGGGTGTGAAATTGATTAGAGATTTTTCATGGTGGCTGTGGTGGAGCAGAGGACCCAGAAGCAAGGCAGCAAATGTCTAAGGGAAAGAGAATCCAGCAGCATGGGGTCCCCAGCGGACAAAGTGCCCTCAGCAGGTTCCTCTCATGACTGTGCCTCATTCATGCCTTGCCTCCCTCAATTACTACCTGATCCTGTTGTCCAACCTTCCTGGATTCCATGAGCTCTCTCATTACCTTCTAAGAAATCCCTCTTCCTCTTACCAGAGTAGGCTTTGGTTGTTTCCACCAAGAACTCTATCAGTGCAGGGTAACATAAGGGATCTAATTGCTGTTCCTTTAACTGCTGGTTATCCGGTGATTACCCACATGGTCTTCCACCTGCAGATGTTCATGAAATGGCAATGTCTAAGTGCGAACCCTTCTCCAGCTCCTAATGTCACACTTGAAACATCCAACTATGTATGTGCAGATTTGCTTCTGTATTCTTTTCCACCTTTGTGAGAATTTGGGATGCAGGACACATGAGTGATAAATCACTTCAAGTTATGATTTGAGGAGTAAGAGTTAAATCATAACTTCCTAGTCTAAAGAATAAGAAAACATTTAGTGCACAGTCTAACTCAGAGATCATAATAAAGGCTGAGTAGCATGAAACAAGCTGTCGAAGGACCAAAATTTAGTATATTAGTCCCCCCTTATACACAGGAAACATGTTCCAAGACCCTCAGTGGATGCCTGAAGCTGCAAATAGTACCAAATCCTGTATATACTATGTTTTTTCCTATACATATATACCTATGACAGTCTAATTTATAAATTAGGCATAGTAAGAGATAATCAACAATAACTAATAATAAACTAGAACAATTATAACAATATACTAGCATCACTACTCTTGCACTTTGGGGCCATTATAAAGTAAAACAAGGATTACTTGAACACAAGCATGGCAACACCACAACAATCGATGTGATAACCAAGATGGCTACTAAGTGGCTAAGGTGTGGGTAGTGTATACAGCGTGGATGTGCCGGACAAAGGGATGATTCACACCCTGGGTGGGACAAAGCAGGGCAGAGCAAGATTTCATCACACCACTCAGAATGGTATGCAATTTAAAACTTCTGAATTATTTATTTTTGGAATTGCTCATTTAATAGTTTTGGACTGCAGTTGATCACGAGTAACTGAAATCTCAAAAAGCAAAACTGCTGATAAGAGGGAATGACTGTATTCCATTTTTGACTTCTAGATAATCCTATGCCCCATACCTGTTGAGTTTGGTCTTTGGACGCAGTATTCAAGTGTACCATATCCAAAATCATCTCCAAACATTTTTCTGATATCTTTTCTGCAGGTAGAGAGATAAAGTGTTTTGATCCAAAAGATCTTTTCTTTGTAACTGAATTGAGGGTGGGATAGGAAAAAAATTCAACCCTCATTCTTCAGCCTTCTACTATGCTATATAAATGTGTCAAAGTGCATTTCAGATTAGGAGTTAGTAGAAAGGTTATCATAGATCAACCAGGGTGCTAACGTAAATGTCACCAAAGGAATCTAAGAGAGAATGCACTATCACCTAAACCAGTAATTTTCAAGCTAAAGACCATCTACTTCATGTCCACAGCTCCTAATGATCTCTCACTCCCTGAGTACACGCTGTCTCCACTCCTCATCCACATGTAACAAATGGTCCCTCATTCGAAAGAAAATGTGGGGCAGCTGAAAAAATGTGAGGTTTGAAATCAAAATGGTTTGAATACTGCTTCTACTGCTATGAGCTCTATGACATTGAGCAAATTCCTTACACTCTCCAAGCCTTAGATTTTTCTTCTGTAAAATGTACATATAACATTATGTAGATTGCCTAGCACGGTGCTGGCATATAGTGAAAATGGTTGACCCCATCCATATAGGTAACTGAGAAGGCTTGAGGAATAGCAACATGTATTCATTTATACAAAGCACACTTATTTATCTGTTCATTATGTGCAAAGTTGTATACATACAAAAATAAACAAACCCCAGAATCTGATCTCAGAGAGCAGTAGGTGATTAAAACATTGGCTGAAGTTTATAGTCATCAGAAATATATCTGATGCAAGTACCACTTTTCCTCATATCCTCAGAAGAAAATTCCTACACTCTCCTCTCCTAAAACCTAAAGTCCTCCTAAAAATCCAACAATGACTATTTTTGTAATTACAAGATTCAGCCCAATAATCCCCTTCTCTATAACATCTCTTCTTACACAGTCTTCCCACTATCCCCGAGCAGTAGTATATTAGCAAGTGTCTAATAACTAGTTCTCTGGGGGCAGAAAGACTTAACTGGTAGTGTTTGCCAATTTCTGTAGTATAAGTGCTCTCCCCATGGCTGATTGTAAGCTAACAACATGGTGTCACTGAACACATAGTTGGGAAGACATGCACAGTCAGCTCTCACGAGCTGGTACAGAATGGCTGCAACGCTGCACTGCACCCCCTGCCCCCATGTACAATCAGCTGTCCTTCCCACTGAGTCCGCTGCCATTTGCTTGTAGTCCATCCCACCCACCTCCAATAAACTGTAAGCTCCCTGATGGCAGGAACTTTACCAGTACTTTATTGTTATAGCTCCAGGCTCTTGGCACGCTCCCTGGCCCAGAATAAGTCCTCCGTGAATGCCTGCTGAGTAACTGAAGTCGACAGGAAGCTCTCCATCCTCTTTGGCATTCCCGCCCTCTCTTGGGATATAATGAACAGGTCTGATAAAGTTCGTGAGGTTTTTCATCAACTCCTCAACTCCTCTTAACTTCTCAGTGTCCTTTTTCTCTCTTCTCTTTCCCATGATGAAGTGCAACATGGAAGGGTTCTCACAGCAGTCATTTACACCTCCAGATGAATTAAATGTTTCATTTCCGGAAGAGTGTCATGCCTTAGCTCTACTGGGCAATGAGTCACAGTCCTTAATTAAAATAATTTCAATGGCCGTACGCAGGGGTAAAAATCTGAGGGCAGCCACTTATTTTGTATGTATGTAGGAACAACCTCGTAGATATACCACTATTAAAAATGATATTTCGATATTTGCAAATACTCAAGGTCTGAAAAACTTGTGATATTGTAAAATGTATAGTATTTCAACCTCAACTAAGATAAACTGACCATTACTAAATTCATCTGTCTTTCATAAAACCCACAAGTCCAAGAAGTCATCAATTAAACCTGTTTCCTTTTTTAAAAGCTTCATGTCTACCAACTACATGGGGGTCTTGAAACTCTTGTTTTAACCATCTCATCCTAAAAATGAAACCATCCTCAAGCACGTTTCATCTCGTGTAAGAGCGATGTCTCTGACAAATAATATAATAACCGAATTAGATATTAGGAGTGCTAAGAGAGACCATGTTTAAAGGACCATTGATAATAATAGTAATCAAGATTATTAATGTTCTAACCTCTTAGAATATACCAGTCACTGCCATGTGAGTTGTATTTAACTCACGCTGATTTTGAGCCTGGAGCCTCATGAGCCTTTGTGCATTTATGGTGGATATGCTTACACACTCCACTCTTCAACTAGCAAGAGCCAAGCCAAGCCCCAGGAAGCATTAATTAAGGCATGACATGAAATAACATCCACATGAATGGATTATCTCATATTCAATCACATTTGTTTCAGTATTTATTTAATTAAAAGCACAACTATATTTATAATGGCAGCTTCTGCCTTCCAAGATCTATGGCCTTATTTCCTTCTGGAAGCACTCACTGAAGAGGAACTTTAAGTACTTCTCTTTCTAGCCAAATATATCCTATTTTCATTAGAGTTCCCTGAGCACATAGACATTCACCATAGCTTTATTGATAATTGTATCTGATTAACCACAAACTCCAATAGAAGGAGGATTGAATGCTTTTCATTAATTAACATAGTCAAGTCAAGGAAAACAGCCTACATGAGGGATAGCTTGTATAAAAATAATTGAGTCATTAATCTTAACCATATGAACATGTTCACATTAGCAAGGTCAGTTGTTAGAAAGTATTCAAATCAGAATAGCACATTCACGCAAGTATGATTTTGCAGTTATTTCATTTGGACTAGTGTGAAATTCCTTAGGACGGTGAAGGGTTTCAAAAGGACATAGTCACAGCGAAAGCCAAAGTTTCATTATGGTGATCTTAGCTTCACTTTTTCAAGCTGTCAGGGCATTTTGGGGAAAAGCGACATTCCAATTTTTTTTCCAGCAAACAGGCAGCATTTGCACCCTAAAAGCAATCCCACACTTCCTCGTGCTGTGATGCCGTAGACAGGATCATCAAGCTCACCTAGCAGCAGCAGAAGTGTGCGGGCCAGGGATGGGAGCCAGACAGACACTGCATCCTGGGGACTATAAGCTGTTGGGAAGGGGCTTTGGGAAGGGGGGCACTTAAGCCTGGGAAGCAGTCATTTAAAATAATAACCAAAGGAAGTACTCCCTCACACAGCAGGTGGTAAACATGTGGAACTTGTTACTCCCCAAGAGTTGAACAAGCCAAGAAATGTAAATAGGTTCAAGAAGGGTTTGAAAAAAAAAATCGCGAATGCCTAATCTTTTGCTGGTTGTGGAAGAGAGGTTTGGGATGTTTGGATGCATTCCCAACTTTTGATGTTAACAGAGGCAGCTGCCACACTCCTTTACGAAACATCCCTGGCTCTGAAAAGTTAAAATGAAATATTCGATGGGGTGAGCCCTTAGATTGACCCAATATGCCATGTCTTTTGTTCTGGTATCCTTAAAGGTAGCCTTCAGTGGAGCCCATGGACAAGGGTTCCGGAGAATCTGGGTTCTTGTGCTAGCCTGGCTTTTTAAAAGCTGTGTGGTTGCAGAAAACTCTCTAAACCTCCATGAATTCATCTGTGAAATGAGCTTGATTATATCTCTCCTCCCTACATCATGGTGTTATTGTGAGGATCAAGTGAGATAAAGCTTTCTAAACTGTAAAATGCTGTACATATGTGAGTGTAGCATTTTTAAAATAATCCAAATAATTCTGGATGCCTCATGGGCAAATCCTAAAACTGCCACATCTTAAAAAAAAAAAAAAAAATCAGTTCTGAAAACGCTTAGACGATTATGACACAACTAACGCCTAAAGGATTCTCTTTTCCTCTCCACAGCACCAAGCTATTCATCATCACAGCTGCACCGAATCTGCTGTTTCTATCCCCACTAACCTCCAGATTGCTTTTTCCTGTCCCTCTCCAAACTCCCTTTTGGAGCTTTATTTGGGAAACCAGTTTTTGTCTCTTCACATCATCCATACCCCCATTGGCAGAACGAAGCCAAGGATCTGAATGAACTAACAGAAGGGTGTCATACCTGGAAGAATCTATGTGTTAATATTTTTGTCCTCTCAGGGTGATTTCCAGCCTTAGAATGAAGTTATATATAATAGTATAAATTTCCACTGTTTCACCTGAGAGGTGTGTCTTACTGGGAGTAGGTTTAGAAATCAAACATCTCAGCTCAACAAATATTCTCTCAAATAACTTCTGCTCTGTAGACACTGTGGCAGTGGCAAAGATCAGGGAAATCTGTGTCATTTTATAAAAGCTGAAGTCCCTGGAGATTACCAAAACTGACATTCTTCATCTCACTTCATGTTTGTGCCCCCATAATGACGTGCTTGTAAAAAGTTTCTTGTCCAGAAACTACATGACCTTCTTCTCATCACTGTATAGTGTGTATTCTAATTCAATGGCTTTGGAATAAAAAGAATCAGTGTTTGAGTCTTAGTTCCACCATTTAAAAGCTGTGTGACCTTGAATAAGTCACTTATCCTCTCTGGGCTACGATTTCTATAATGTGGAGATTAAAAATATACACCCCTCCTACTAGGCTTATATGACATAATGTCACTTAAAGTTACATACAGCACTTGAGTACAGGGCCTGGCCCAGAGTAAGTACACAATAAATGACAAATGTGACTCTCGCAGATCACTCTGGGGTTCCGCAGAGACCTGTAGGGTGTCACAGAAACTGGGAGTAAGCTTGGCGGCATGAAAACAACTGCTGCTGCGACTTGCGCAATGTCATCCCCAGTGATGTGGCAGATGACTACCCAGGGAACGACCAAATAGTTGACTCATTTTCCCAGCGTTCCACCTCAGCTGACTGTTCAAGACACTGGAAAACTGCTTTTGCTCCAGAGAAGACCGTAGCCTGCATCTTCCCCTGGAGTCACAGTGGCAGGTGGCATTTGTCTTGTCTTCCACAAACTGTTGTTCTCTTCAAGGATCATTGCTTGTCTAAGCCATGCATTAATTTCTTAATATTCTGGCATGGTCTCCTTCTGATTATTACAGGCTCTGTGTACGCAGACCACTCCGGGCCTGTTAAATAGTGTATTTGTTTAACAGCCAAATAGTCACTGTGTAAACACGCTGTGAAAAGGGATATTTTCAATGAGCTGTATTAGAGGTCAGTGCACAGCGAGTCTCATTACTTCACGAGGAGCCCGTGACTCTCCAACTCATATACCTCACATTTTGAGGAGGGTGAAGAGACGTCACAACAAATAGCCACCAGGGAATCCTTTTACCCAAACCACACAAACCTTGGGTCTTCCAGAAACTTTAAGTTTTCACCTTCATTATCTGAATAACTCAGGAATTATCATTTACTTTTCTCCACAAGAGAATAACTATTATTTCCATTGCAGCTGCTGTTGTAAAACATTCCATGAAACCAGACAGCCCCGTTTTTATTTTAGGAGCAATCAGATGGCATATAAGGAAACAGAAGGGGTGAGTAGGGATTAATTTCAGTATCTCACAGCCACTTACATCGATTTTTCCCAAGTTTGTACAAAAGAAAAGATTTCCCAGCTGAGCTGAGATCAAAAGTGGCACATTTAACAGGATCTTGAGGATCCAGAAGGCCATCTTGTTTAAATACCTTTAAGAATCAACAGTATGATTCCTTAAACCTTGTGTCTACAAGAGGGGAAAAAGGTCATTGAGGGAGGTGGCATGTGGGGGGAGCTGTCTCCTACAAGGCAAAACTAGTAAGCCCCGAAAAGCATTTCAGGGAATCAACGTATGATTCCCGCAACTCACCGATCATCACCTTTCTGTCCCTCTCACTTTGCTGTATGCTTCACAAGTATCAAGAAGGAAGTGAGAGACCTAGGCAATAGCCATCATCATGAGAAAAACCCCACAACCCCACAACCTAAAGTAGTTTCATTTTGAAAGTTTAGATTAACAATGAAGACAACTCAGGAGAGCTGCCAAGATAACAATAAGAATAGTTCAAATTATTTTATGTATTTTCAAATTTTTTATTGAAAAATAATAATTGCATATATTTATGGAGTACAATATGATATTTTGATCTATGCATACATTGGAGAAAGATTAAATCAAGCTAATTAACATATCCATCTCCTCACCAAATTATTTTTTGGGGGTGAGAATGTTAAAAATCTATTCTTTTAGCAATCTAAAAGTATTTACTATATTATTATTAATTGTGGTCACCATGCAGTACAATATTTTACTTACCTTAACACTTGCTTCCAGAACACAGAAAACCCCATGACCCCTTAATCAAGAAATAACATCAACATCAGAGAGTCATGGAGGAATGGAGACTAGGAGATGAGAGCCATAAGTGGTTAAATCTCCCCAAACCTTCCATGAGTCCATACTATATATGAACCAGTGTATTAGGTACTTGGAAGTAGAAGAACACAGAGGTGAAGGAGGTGTTAAGGCTTGCCCCCAGAGGAGCTCAAGTGGAGGGAAGGTGATAATTAGGGAAAGAGAAATTGAGACCTACATGGCAGACTTTTTAACAAATTTGTAAACAGAGGTATAAAAAAGCCTTGGTGTGCTAGTGGAAAACCTAGTTTTCCCCCTCAAGGGAGAGGGTGAAATTATAGTTGGGTTTTGAAGGAAGAATTAGAAGAAAAGAAAAATGGCAGAGTTGAATCTGTAGTTTCTATATTGGTTGCTTTGCAGACAGTGACACTATTAACTAGGATAAAGAGACATTGTTGTCTTGGTCTGAATAGGCTACTATAGCCAAACACCATAAACTGGGTGGCTTACAAATGCCAGAAACATATTTCTCACAGTTCTGGAGGCCAGGAATTCTAAAATCAAGGTGTCAGTAGATTCAGCATCTGGTAAGAACCCACTTCCTCCTAGACAGTCACCTTCTCACTGTAACCTCACAGGTAGGAAGGGGTGAGGGGTCTCTCTGGGGTCTCTTTTATAAGGGCACTTATCCCATTCATGAGGGCTTCACCTAATCATCTACCAAAAGCCCCATCTTCAAATACCCTCATGCTGGGGATTAGATTTCAACATATGAATTTTGGAGGACACAAACATTCAGATCATAGCAATAGAGGAGCAAGTTTGGGAGAAAAATAAGTTTAATTTGAAATGGCTATGAAGTCCCTTACTTTAGCCATATGAGGCTATCCAAAGAATATTTAGAAATTCAGGTCTAAATCTTGAGAAACCTGGTTGGCACTCTTTCTTGGGTGCTTTGTGTGTACAAAGACCATCAATATAGCAATATAGCAAACAGAATTTGTTGTCTGGGCCCATATAATGCAAGTGACTTGGACACTTCCGCTTTTGTAGCTCAAGCCTTGTAGAGTCATAGCCTTTAGTTATTTTCCTCTGAAGTTATGATTTAACGTGAGGGAGTTTCACATAAAAGACCACATCTACCTTTTCAGGGTTGTGGCAAGAAAGACTTGAGATCATTTTTATCTTCTGTTTGTTTCTCTAAAAGTCCTGAGAAAAACCGAGAAGGTAATCCCTGCCCCTTTTCCAGAAAGTTCTACCTGCTTTGAGTCTGTCTTCTAAGCCCTGGGAGGACAGAGAGCTTTCATCATGGTTTTGGTGGAAAGGGCCACTGTGCAGGCTTCTTAGTAGCCTATTCTACAATAAGAAATGCCCAACTGATGGGAAAATGCTCAAGTTTTACAGCAGTTTTGTGGAGTAAAAATAATTAAAGTCCCTTCCAGAGACTGAGGACCCTCCAGGAACCACAACTTCTGGAGAGCTTCTATGAATCCAGTGAAAGATAGATTCATAGAACCAATCTTAGCAGGTGAGGATAAGTCAAAAATATGAACATAGTCTATCAATTATAAAATGTTATTCAAATGGCAGACATTGTTACTACTCAAATGGCCAACAGCATCTCCCCATTAGAAACTGCACTCAGGGAAGCTTCTTATTTTACACATTTATATAAGGTGAGTAGAAGCTAATGCATAGCCCCTCGGGCTTTGTATCTTATTAAAGGAATTTTTGGCATAAATGAGCAGGTGGAAATGTGAGTGGGTAAGGATATGTATACATGCATGTGCATGTGGGAATGTGTAAAGGATAGTTGGTGAATCCACCTTGATTGAGAACATCATATGGCTACTGGTGAAACTAATCATGAAGGAACTCACAGGCAGAAAAATAGGCAGGGCATGCTTGTGTTCAAGCTCAAGTCATTGTGCAGTCACCATTTTTTATTTCACAATGATGCAACACATATAAAGAGACCCTAACTGTAACAGCAACTATATATAATATATATGTGTTTGTATGTATTTAATTATATATGTATATACATTTATATGCATATATATGCATCCACACGCATATGTCAAATTCAAGCCCATTACTAGCCAAAAACCCTTTTTATCAGCCTGCCTCTGAAAAGCATAATTAGCAGGAAAAGAAGAATTTTGAAAATGGAAGTACCACCTACAAAGCACATAGCGTCCTAAAGGCAAAATGAAAAATGGGAAACATGACATTAAGGAAGTATAGAACATAAATATTTCTTTCTCCTACACGCATACCTACATACACACACTCATTCCCCACCCTCTCCCACTTACAATCAAGTGGCAAGTGGATTTAGGGCAAGAACTTCAGGACCCTTATCAGAAGACCTAAAACAGAAAGGAAAAAATAGGTCGCTCTGCTGCTTCCAGCATTCCCCGAAGAACTCCATGCCTTCCAACAGCAAGTATGTCTGCTTCTATTTCTGACTCTTCCTTTAGGAGTCCCCTCAGGGCTTGGCTGCTTCTTCTAAGAGTACACAACCCAGAGGTCTCTGCAACTTGCTCCAGTTTCTATATTAGATTCAGCATTTGTGCATTGATATTCCTTCTCCCAAATTCATTTTCCATCATTAGGAAGCTTGATACTGGCAGCCAGAAAAATCTGAACCCTGGTTCCCTCTTCCTGTCAAGGCCCATCCATTCCATATTTGCAATGAAAAAAAAATAATTGAAATGATTAGAAAATCTACAAACTTTAGAATAGTTATATAACCATATAAGGAAAAAGGTATTAACCTTTCCTTTCACACTCACCTTGTTTTGAGTTTGAGAAGGCTCTCTCAGAGTGCAGGGGCTTACAATAACACCAAACAGTTGTTCCTGTCCATTGGAGGAAGGATAGACATTCCACTTTAAGAACAAAGTAAGAGACACCCATTGGCTGAAGAGGGATCATTTACTTTCACACAGCGAACACCTGATCTCATCTATTAGTCTGTACTTAAGACTTTCTTCAAGTCTAAGTTGATACCAATCTCTCGGCCCATCCATCAGCAAGAAGTGAGGGAGATGAAAAAGCTGAGTTCAGAGTTGCTGGGCTGGATAGGCCCAGCAAAAGGACACAGGAAACTACAGTCGTTGACGGGGCTGAAGCAGAGGGCACTGGGCAGGAAGAAAGGGCAGACCCAGTAGATGAGACTGAAAAGCCCACCTTCCAACTGACTGTCCAGGAAAATCCCCATCCCTGGAGTCCAGGGAAGCTTCCGAGGGGCCCAGCAGCTGATTTCAAGTTTAAACATTCACTGAACAAATAGAAAAAGGCTTCCGGATGACAAGCCAAAAAGACAGAATCTATCTATCCATCTACTTACCTACCTTCCTTCCTTTCTTCCTTCTTTTCTTCTTTCCTTCCTTCCTTCCTCCTTCTCTTTCTGTTTTACTTTCTTTCCTTTGCTTTTTTCCCCTTTTTTTCTTTTTTTTTTTTAAATACTTGTATATCCTTGGTCCCAGAAAGGTCTACATTGGCTTCTAAGGAAAAAACTAACCTGCTTAGCATGTACAATAGAACCATTAAAACAATGATAAAAAGGACAAGCATGTGGGGAGGAGAGATCATTGCAGCAGAAAATCTAGGCTAAGTATATTTATGGCAACTAAGTTAGAATCTAGCTTTGAACTACTCCACAGACATAATTATTTGCACAACACTCATTAACTAGTGAAAATAAGGCATAACCTGCATCAAGGCAAACAAAAATTTACTGTTGAGGGAAAAAGTTACCTAGAGGTTCATTATATCCAAATTGAAACTAACAGTTACTGAACATAACAATATGCCAGAGGTCACCTCACTTAATGTTCATAGTAAGCCTACCATACGGCCATTATCCAGTTCACTTTGCAGATGAAGAAACAGGTTCGGAGAGGGAGAGCGACCTGAAAATTAAGCAACTTCATGAACATTTCATTCAATGACAACTTGACACGTGCCACAAAATTGTTCTTCGTTTGACCAAAATAACCAGCAGTTCCGTGTTCTTCAACAGGCAGCTGCTGTCATGAGTAAGTAGAACCTCTTCCCCTTGGAGGAGGAAGAGTCCAGCTGGCATGAAGAGACTGTTAGAGCTCCACCCATGGGCACAACCTGTCACAGAACCAACTTGAGAACAGCCGCTTACTATTTCTACTGCCTCTTAGTCTTATATCCAGGAACAGAATCTATGAGGCTAGAGCAGGAAGCAAAGTCTGTAAACTCTCTTGGATCCTGCCCCAAATCTTGCCTTTTAGAGAGGTGGGGGGCAGCTGTCAAGTTTCAATCAGCTGAACTGCATGCCAGGCTCCCTGGGTCTTCCCAGCCATAAAGAAACAATAGCTGGTGCCCAGCTATTTTGCTAGCATATGTCTCTTTCATATGAGACTTCATTTGGTCCTCAGGGCAATGCAGGGAGTTATATAATATGATGGTTTGCATTCCCATCTTGTGGATCAGAAAACTGAGGCCATGAGAAATTAAGCATTTGCCCAAGAAGTGTCATAATTATGACAAAACCTGAATCTCCTGATGTTGAAGCCAGTGCTTTTTGCCCTGTACCCACTTCCACTCCCAGTAGGAAACACTCTTCTCGGAGGATGTAAAGCAGCTCTATATATTGTGCAGAAAATCCAGTTGAAATCGATTATATGTCTAAAGAGCTATACCCCTGCCTAATAATAATTTGCCTTCTTCTCTTCCATATTCTCTGAGCAATAATTTATGAGCTTCAGAAAGCTGACTTACGTAACCGAGCAACTAAAACTCCTGCAATTAATTTTATACTTGTGCCATGCTTCCTGCATTTCCACTATTATCTGGTTCTGATTGCCTACATCCTGTTCCCAAACTGGGACTCATTCACAAACAGGTACCTTCTTTGCAGATTCCAACCAGCTCTCCACTTGCAACCACCTTCGGAGGCCTGAGAAATCATTGTTCCATTATTGCTGGCAAGTCCCAGAGAACCTGGCACATAGTCTGACAGACTGAAACTTGACAGCTCACCCCGCGGAAAGACAAAATTTAGGACAGGATTTCAGAGAGTTTACAGACTTTGCTTCCTGTTCTAGCCTCATAGATTCTACTCCCGGATATAAGATTAAGCAACAGCAGAAATTCCAGAGTTCTGAAAATATACTGTCAGCTGAAATGACAGAAAACAGATGCTTAGAGCTCAGTTTCTAGGGTGTCTGGTGGAGGAGTTATAGATTTTAACAAGGGATGGGAGTGGAGAGGGAGTGAGAGAAACAGAGGTAAAAGCCACGAACTAGCCCCCCTTGAAATCTTGGCTTGGAAACAACAGTTAGAGAATCTTGGTGATATCATATTCCTTTGTCCCTGTTAAAAAGAAGTTAAATTTTAAAGTCCAAGAAAAAGGGTATTCAGAATATTATTTTTATTTCTTTTTTATTTTATTATCAATTGATAGTTTATAATTGTATGCATTTATGGGGTACAAAGTGATGTTACGATTTACAAATATAATGTGGCATAATTAAATCAAGCTAATTAACATATCTGTCACCTCAAATACTTATCATTTTCTGTAGTGAGAACATTCAAATTTTACTCTCAGCAATTTAAAAATATACGATATACTATTATTAACTATATTCACCATGCTGTGCAACAGATCTCAAAAACAAAATTTATTCCTACTGTCAAACTGAGATTTTGTACCCTTTGATCACATCTCCCCATTTCTCCCACCCCACCCCCAGCTTCCGTAACCCCCATTCTACTCTCTGCCTCTGTGAGTTTGATTGTCTTAGATCCCACGTATAATTGAGAACATGTGGTATTTGTCTTTCTGTGGCTGGCTTATTTCACTTAGCATAATGTTCCCCGATTCCGCCCATGCTGTCTCAAATGACAGAATTTCCTTCATTTTTAAGGCTGAATAATACTCCATTGTGTATATACCACATTTTTTCTATCCATTCATCTGTTGATGGACACTTAGATTGATTTCATAACAACTATTGTGAATAGTGCTGCCATAAAAGTGGGAGTGCAGACATCTCTTTTAAAAACTGATTTCAAGTCTTCTTGGTAAATATTATAACTAGAGGGAAGATTGCTGGATCCAGAATATGGTTTTCATTGGCACCAGGCACAATAGGGCAGCCTGCCAGGTGCCCTGGAAACCTGAATTGAGGAAATCTGAATTTTTACCCTATTACTACTGCTCTTAACAGATATGAGGGAATCTGGGTTCGAGTGCTAAAATTTTCTCTTTTTTTAATTAAAAAATCCTTTATTGCAAAAAAATCTGAGCCTATAGCAAGTTGTAATCTTTTTGCTGGTGGAGGGTCTTGCACAATGTTGATGGCTGCTGAGTGATCAGGGTGATGGCTGCTGAAGGTTGGGGTGGCTGTGGCAATCTCTTAAAATAAGATGACAATGAATTTTTGACTGGCTCTTCCTTTTGCAAAAGAGTTCTCTGTAGGATGAGATGCTATTTGATAGCACCATTTTTACTACAATTTTAAAAGAAGCACAGTAGAACTTCTTTTAAAATCATAGTGAATCCTCTCAAAATCTGCTGTTGCTTTATAAACTAAGGTTATATAACATTCTAAATCCTTTGTTTTCGTTTCAACGATGTTCACAGCATCTTCACTAGGAGTAGATTCCATCTTCAGAAACTACTTTCTTTGCTCTTCCATAAGAAGCAGCTTCTCATCCACTCAAGTCTTATCATGAGACTGCAGCAATTCAGTCCCATCTTCAGGCTCCACTTCTAATTCTAGTTCTCTTGCTATTTCTACCACATCTGCAGTGACTTCCTCCACTGAAGTCTTGAACCCCTCAAATCCAGGAGGGTTGAAATAAACTTCTAAACTTTTGTTAGTGTTGACATTTTGACCTCCTCCCGTGAATCACTAGTGGGTTTTTTTGTTTGTTTTTTTTGGAACAGGGTCTAACTATGTCATCCAGGCTGGAGTGCAGTGGCATGATCATAGCTCACTGCAGCCTCAAACTCCTGGGCTCAAGCAATCCTCCTGCCTCAGCCTCCTGACTAGCTGGGACTACAGGTGCATGCCACCATGCCCAGCTACTTTATTTATTATTATTTTTTGTATGGATGGGATCTCACTATGTTTCCCAGGGAGGTCTTGAACTCCTGGCCTCAAGCGATCCTCCTCCATCAGCCTCCCAAACCTCCCAAAGTGCTGGAATTACAGGCATGAACTACCATGCCTGGCCATGAGTGTTCTTTTTTGTTCTTTTTTTTTCTAAAATATTACAGTGGTACAAATGTTTTTGGTTACATGTATTGACTTTGTTATACTTGAGTAAGGGTTATAAATGTACCCATCACCCAGTGCCGATTGTACCCATTTGGTAGGTTTTCATCTATCCCCTCCTTCCTCCTCCCCACTGCTTGATTTCCACTGAGTTTTACTTTCCTCTGTGCACATGTGTGTTCTTTGGTTAGTTCCAATTTAATAGTGAATACATGTGATGTTTTTCCATTCTTTAGATACTTCACTTAGGATAATGGTCTCCAGTTCCATTCAAATTGTTGCAAAAGGCCTTAATTCATTCTTCTTCATGGCTGAGTAGTATTCCATAGCATACACATATCACATTTTGTTAATCTGCTCATGAATTGATGGGCACTTGGGTTGATGCCACATCTTTGCAATTATGAATTGTGCTGCAATAAACATTTGAGTGCAGGTGTCTTTTTGATAAAATAACTTCTTTTCCTTTGGGTAAATACCCAGTAGTGGGATTGCTAGATCAAATGATAGGTCTACTTTTAGTTCCTTGAGGATAGTAGAAATGTAATATTTGCTTTTGAAACACAAATTCACCTAGGCTTATATACTTGAGAGTATTATAACAGTTACAGTGACAATAACAACTCGTGTCATAGACTCTGGCTTCCACTTGCTAACACATAGCTATAGCCCCCCATAAAATAATCCCCTATTGTCTCATATACACCTCCAGTAGTCCTCATGGGAGGTCTTACGTGTGCTCCCAAAACAGTCCGTTCCTACCTGGCACCTCCACCACCACGTTCAAGCCATCAAGGTGCCATACCTCGATCTATGGTGACTGAGAGGAAATGGTTACTGAGTGTCTACTATGCACCAAAAATGACTAAATCTCAACTTTCTAAGACATTGGTTCTTTTTAGACCCCAGACAAATCCTAGGTATTGCCACTCCTTCCAAAATATAAGTGCCTGCCGGCAGTCACTGGTAACCACAGGAATGTATTTCTAACTCTATCCATCTGAATGCATGTAATATTAACCATTCTGCACTCAAATATCTCTCTTCTAAAGAAGTACCCAGAAGCCTATAGGTATAGCTACACTTAGAAAGCTGCTATAGGCAGTTGTGGAAATAAAATAATTCCGCCAACAGAAGACTCCTTTATACCAATACAGAAGAGAGAACAGGCATTATTATTAAAGAATAGGCATTATCAGACATCCACACATGTAAGATAGCATAAAAGTTACTACAAAGTCAAAAAAGGAATTTCATAAAAATGTATACAGTAAAGTGAGAGAAAAAACAATGAAAATTTCTCTTATTTCCTTGAGAGATAAATAGATGTGCCTTGTAATTGTGTCCTGTATACCTTGGGAAGGAGTAATTTAGGAGGTATGTGTTTACAGCTCCAAGGATCAGAAAGCCCAGGACCTTGAAATATAAAATCAAAAAGTTGGGCTTCTTATTGAGCCTATTAAGTTTTCAAGGAGATACCCTAAAAAGGGAAGAATGGAAAGATAGCAACCTCTCTCCTAAAGAGAATTACATCATTTTACCCTTATATGGCTTGAGGGACCAGACTGTAAAAAAAAAGAGAACATTTGCATTGAACATTCGTTTCATCTGTAGGTTACTTACCACCATTGAACAAAAAGCAAGCCTAAATGGGAAATTATATCTAGAGAAGGAAAGACTAGAGATGGAGGCTTACCAAGCCTAGTAAAAAAAGGAATGATAAAAAACAAAATTATGTAGAAAAATGTCAAACACAAATTTTGCTGGTTTTATAAGTCTATCAAGAATCAACAGTATTTGGGTGTGTTTGCATGTGTGTGTGTGTGCACACCTCATATACATACCCCAAATGAGTAAATATTTATATTTTTTAAATGAACACTTTATAGTAGCATAATTTATTGAGATAGTAATGTTTTATTTTTTCATTTTGTTTTGTTTTTTTCTGTTATGCAAGAATGAGAAGGAATGAGAGTTATATGTAATTTGGTTTCAGTATTTTCCTCTGGTCATTTTTTCTCTCACTTTAGTACATTTGTAGGGCCCACAGCAGAATTAGCTTAAAGACAACTTCTTTTTCTGGCTTTTGTATAGCCTGAGAGGACTTCTACCTCCAAAGCTGCTGAGTCAACCGGAAAGTTGTCAGAGTGTGGAGATAGCAGCTTCTTAACTCCAAGCAACAGCTCAGATGCTGCTATTTGAGAGAGGAGCTGAGCTCCTGCTAACAGTGAATTTCCCGTGATGCATCCCGAGTCAGTGCCGGGCCCAGAAGGCAAGGCCAAGTTCATAACATCTGCAAAAATGCATCAGTGCAGGGCATTCCATTTTGGTTTGATTTTTGGTTTTGCCTATCCCTGGAAATAACACTTCAATAGATTTTAACCCTCAGTTTGACTCTTCTGTTATAATTTAGCTTAACAGAAAGTCCACCCTGGTCTTCACAGGAATGAGTAGGCACCCCAAACCAGACACCCCACAAATTAGGCCATCTCAGCCCCTCTGACTTGTGCTTTCTTTGCTTTCAAAAGGCAAGCCCTTGAGCTCCGGCTGCAAGGATTATCAGCTAAAGACTAGCTGCGCCAGCTAGTGAGCATTACTCTATTGGGGGCCCTCTTGCCCACATAACGCTGGCTGAGCTGAGAGGAGTCACCTGGGAACTTTCTTTTCTCCTGTGTTAAAGGGGGATCCCAGGGGAGGGATTCTGTAAATGAGAACATTTGTTGAAATCTTTTCCGAAGAACAAAACTTTCAGGCATTGAATTCTTGCAGATAAATACATTTTAATATCTAGCAAGGCATTTCCTTCACATTCTGTTAGCACAATTCCTTTCTGGAAGCAGAGCAGAAATGTTTGCAGCAAGCGGGCCATACCAGGGTCATTTCTAAACATTAACTTTTGCCTACTGAGGCATGCTGTCTGTGGGAGCTCAAAATAGAGGACAAATTCTCTAACTAATGAAAATTATGCAAGCCCAAACTCATCTCTAAAAATAAAATAACTTCCTGAACAAATCATCTAAATTGGCCAATGATTATTTTAATTTTTCTAACATTTAATATTCTTTTCAAAGAAAATGTGATGATCTGAGATTATATCTGAGTATTGGGATCGCGGAAGGCAATTTTTTTTCATACTCTTCTATATTTTATTCGAAACAAAATAATGCATGCATTTTGTGGGAAGTATTTTGTTTTGGATTTTTGGATATATCTTTTTAATTTTGTTTATTTATTTTTAAAAATAAAAATAAGTAAAAAGATCACTGCCTCAAGCTGTCTTTCAGTCTGAGAGGGGTTTCAGGAGTCACCTGAGCCAGACAGATTTTCAATGCAACCAGTTGTAGCACGCAGACAAGGTTTATTGCCTCGTCTGGCTGTAATTTAGGAGAGACCTCAAATCTGTTGAATCAGATACCCAGGGGCAACTGAGAGAGGGAGAGGCTCACCGGGTTTATTGCACTCGGTGGAAAGAGGGCAAAATGACTGAGTGCAGCCAAGATACACCAAGGGTGACACTTTTATATGGGGATCGGCAATTTAATTTGTCTTTGCATTTTATGAATTGCAGGCAGAGATGTATTTGCAGGGAAATACATGGGCATTTTTGAAAGCGATTAATTAAGCATGCAATTTATATGAAAACAATTTACTGCAGGACATTATCAGGGCACCCAAAATGCACATGCAATTTCCTTGCCTTCTAATTTGTAGACATAATTTATTTTGATTATACAATTAGGAAAGGAGACCTTTATTAATTTTGGTGCAAGTCTAAAGAACCAAGACCAATTTAGCAGCGAAAGAGTTGGCTTTAATGTAAAAGAGGAAGGCGTGGCCTTGAGCTCTTGCCTTGTGAATAAGCATTCTGAATCCAAAGCCGTGGAATTATATCTATTTCTGAGTTTCTTCAACAGGTCATTTAACCACTCTGACCTTCAACTTCTTTTTTCTTTTCAATAAAATAGAGCTGGAAAAAACCCTCCTCCTGGATTGGCATTCAATGGCAAGTTTGCAGGGGCTGTCCTGGCTCGGTTTGCCCCATACTCAGGGTTGTGTGGTATAATACAAATAATGATTATCCCAATGACAGTAACGATAACACACATGATACATTGGCTGCCCACTGTTACACTGTACAGAGGCTGTGTCTATCTTATCTAATTTAATCATCACAATAACCTTACAAGGCTGATATTATTATCATTCTCACGTTACAGATAAGAAAATTTGAACTCAAGGAGGTTAAGTAGCAAACTAATAAATGGCAGAACTAGGCTCTGAACCCAAATCTTTCATACTCAAAAGTCTTTTCTTAACGTTTCATGGGTTTTGAGTTAGAAATACCTTATTTGGATAAAACTTCTATTGCATTCTTAGATCTGGCAATTACCAGCTAGATGACTTTTGGCAAAGTACATTTTCTTGGGTCATTGATTTTCTTTATGTAAATGGAACTAACAATGACCACCTTCTAGCATTTTGTGAGGAAAAAAATGTACAATAATGTGAAAAGATATTTGTAAATCATAAAATGCACAAGACATGAGTGATGTTTTTAATTTGTCTCTTGCTAACCAGGGGAGCAAAGTGATGAAAGCAGACCCTGGAATCTTGATGGCCGTGGTCATCTCTTTGATTACAAGGATTGCCTTCCTGCCCTGGCAACTTGGTAAATAGGAGTAAGATGCTTCTAACACACCTAAGACATTATAGTAGATACCTGTCACTCGTGGCTGCCAAAATCTTTTGATAATTCTCTGCGTGGAGAATCCCGCCTTCTCAACATAGAATTAAAAAAAGAAAAGAAAAATGCCAATTAACTAACCCTGTTTGCAATCTAGAGAACAGACTTGCAGCATAGGTGCTATCACCCAGACCCACCCATAGGAGACCGATTCTAAAGCAATATGTGAAAGGAGGGGTGAAAGATGGCATGTCCACTTTGCTGGTGCTGATGGAAAATTTGGGGAGCTTTTGGTGGTGCTGACAGCTTCTTGATCATGGCAGATACAGCATGGTTTGGGGGTGAGGACATGACAAAAGAACCCTGATGGCAGCAGATAAACCTGG
Organism: Indri indri; assembly: GCA_004363605.1. Classification (NCBI taxonomy): domain Eukaryota; kingdom Metazoa; phylum Chordata; class Mammalia; order Primates; family Indriidae; genus Indri; species Indri indri. The sequence continues at coordinate 23,785 of RJWJ010005078.1, read as the reverse complement.
TTCTGGGGTTGGTGGTGGCAGCAAACCCCCCTCTCCAGGCCAGTTTTGCAGTGTGTTCCTGAAATGCAAGCTCAGCCAGGATGCTGTTCAGCCTTCCAGTGACCCTCTGAGCTCTCTAACATTATGAATAAATTCATTTCTGCTTGAACTTGCTAAAGAGGATTGTGTTGTCTGTAACTAAGCACTAAAGTAACACTTACAGCTTCTCCTCTATCAATTATGCAAGGGAATAGTAATTGTTTGGAAAAGACTGACTTCATGTAGGATGGTCCAAGATACCTGCTGCCCAAGGTAGTTCTGTTGCAGGTGATTAAGTTGCCAACAATGGCAGTGAAGACAACAGAAATTCCCTACTAAGTGCTGGCCAGTGCACAGGTCAGCAACCTGGGGTGATTGTTGTACACACTTTCTCAAATCCATGTGATCATCCTGAAAGATAAGTAGTAATATCTACCATTCCACAGCCGAGAAATCTGAAGTTCAGAAAGGTTAAGTAAATGGTGTAAAAACATACAGCCAGTTAGTGCAGAAGCCAGTCTTTATAAAAAGCCCCTCTGCTTTCAAAGCCCACCATTTTTCCCCTACAACACTCTGGAATGGAGTGTGGACTTAGACCCAAGTATTTCCAGGTGCCTGAGATCAACTTTCCCACAGAGGGAAAGACAGAAAGCACTTACTTTAAAAGATTGATCTGCTGTTGTCTACTGACCCCCTATTCCCTAAAAGATAGGTCTAGATACATTTTAGTATCCATGTAAGATATTTTTCATGAGCAGCTTTATTTAATCTGAAAGAATAAAGATTGATTTTTCTATTACTTATTCCAGTGGTTTTATGTATTTAAATCACCAACTATTCTAAGAGGCAATTCTTCATAATGAAAGGTAAGAGGCATCTATTTAAGGACCAAAGCATTCAGTAGTAAAGAATTGTTAGGGCGGTTGTTGTTAAATAATATCCTTTTTGAGGTTTTCTTTATTTTTTTTCTAATTTCAAGGAAAATGACACAGTGAAAAAGTCAAGAGTGATTTTGTTTCACCATCCAAGTGCCAGGCAAAAATGAAAATGTGTAGACTCACTAGGTGGGAGACCCCAAAGGAGGTCCAGAAAGATGACCATCTCTCTCCCAGTGGCAAGGGCTCTAGGATGGGTGCAGCCCCCCAAAACAGGTGTCTCCACTTTTATTACCTTACTTTGTAAAAAGAAAATTATTTATTGTTTAACAAGAAAACTTTGCCCAGGTCAAACAAGATGTCTTGGGGAAATAAAACCAGCCATTCCACAAGCACAATCATTTTGACAGGCATCCTCAAAGTAGGTCAGCCATTTCTTACAGTTTAAGGATCCGGAAATCCAGAAATATTAAAAGAAGACTTGAAGGGTGTTATGATACTATGCTACATTTGCTTGATTCTGAGATATCATAGATTATCAGATGCTCCATTGCATTATCAACAGCTTCTTAGAAAACAAACAAAAAAAACATTTAAAATGAACATGTTGCTTTTAAGATATGCCCCAATTTTCTGAAGACAGAACTTTTTTAAAAAGAATCTCTCTTGTATTCAAGGAAATATGCTCATCATAACTACATTCATCTCTCAATTTGAGGATTTACTTATTTGAAATTCTTATTGGAGATTTTAGTTATTCTTGTGCGATTTGGTTAACACTGAAGATTTGTGGGTTGAACTATATATATATATAATTGGAGGTCCAGATGAATTACTTGGAAATGTCTATCCAGACTGAAATGACACTTAGAGAAAAAGACTAAAACATTGATAGTCGTTTACTCTTTGAGTTACAAGTCACTAAATCAAGCATTAAACCAAAATGAGGATTTTATTATAAAGATACACAGAGGTGTAACGTTAATCCCAAAGGCAAAAACATAACCAGATCTTCATAAGAGACAGAATCTAGCAACTGGAAAATTGGAGAATCTTAAGAAATAATCTCTGTGTTTCTTGTCTCTGGCCTTTTTTGCTTCTTTATTCTTTATTCTTCTCTGTCTTTGAAGATAGGCTTTTTTCTTTCTCATCCAGATGGTGGGTTTGGCCAACACTCTAGAGTTTACTTCTCTAGGTTCAAATTCCCCCATTATCAGGAAAGAGATTTGGATTGCCTAACTTGAGTCAAATGTCCTCTATATCTTGTAGGGGAGAGGAATGGAGGAAATTGGGCCACGTATAAAGATATGGTGCCAGGGGCCCACACATGTGCATGTCCTGAGCCAGGGGAACACAGTTCTCAAGAAAGGGAGAGCGGCTCCCAGGCTGGGCATTCTGTCCCTAAAGCCCAACTCCAAAACTCCCAAACTCTCAGTTCAGAGCCGCTTCTCTGCTGAGCAGCTCACACAGCCCAGGTGGACAGCTTGGGACATAGCAAAGGACAATATGTTTAGGCGACCTCCTGAGGAGGCGCAGTGCTTGCAGTGGCAATAAGTCCCAGACATCAAACTTGGAAGACTTTATTATCCGTTTAATCACAGACCCTTTGAATGAATGGGTGGCATTGGTAAGACCAACCTCCATGCATTTTTTGCCATCTCAATTACTTGTAAACCAAGACACACACACTTTTGTTTTATTACTAAAAATCCTGAGATTTTGCCAATAAAGACTGGGGTGCCTGAATACAATGTGAATGTAAAACCACAGCCTCTAAACCCAGTGGTCAGTAATTTGCCCCAGACCAGCACTGCACCTGCACTCAAAATTCATCACCTGGGTCTGATCCCTGTGTCATGTGATGGGGCACCCAGTTCACACTTTTCACTTTTCTGATCTCACCCATAAAGACCAAAGTGGCGGGGGGGAACCCAATGACAGACACAGGGCCTATATTTGAAGGTTGGCCATTTTAAACAGTCAAGGTAAAAATTGCCTAATTTTAGCATCTGGCATATTTTTGACACGTGATTTGTGATCTTTCATTATTTGGAAAAGGTTGTGTTTTCTGATATGCTTGATTGACTACTTTTATCATCCTGGGAACTTTTTTGTTTTGTTTTGTTTAGAATATTGAAGAAACCTGGAGGAACACTAGTGATGCTGGATCATGTTAAGAAGAAATCAGTAGGTATTCACTTGTCTAGAAAGAATACTTCTCACTGATCTGGCTTCCATATGCATGGCTTTCCCCAGCTGGAATGGCTGGAAAGGAGCGGCCATTGCCTTAGTCTGGCCACAAGTTCTTACTGCCTCTTGCCTTCCATTTTGCACCACAGAAGTCTCCCACTGAAGAACTTTTCCCTGTATATGGACCTTCACAACTTGTCTTATGCAAGGAATCAGTCAGGGGCTCCCTTGAGGCACACACAATCTTAATTCCTGGCACGGGGAACTGAAAATCCCTCATGTTGACATTTGCTCTTCCAGTAGGGGTCCTTCTTTGGAAGTTGGTAGCTATAGTAGCAACTGCGTGTGAAGGAAGCAGAGACAAGATCAAGAGGGCCCGTACTGTGGAAACAGTCTGTGAGCGAAGTAACTAAAACAGGAGCAGGAAAAACATGGAAGAAAAATGAACAGTGGAGGTCTGACAATGAGACAAGTTTCGTACAGCACATATTGACCCTGGGAAGAAAGAGCTAGAGCCAGATTTTTATCATGCCTCAAAAACAGTTTTCCTAGCTGCATTATCCTCCTTAAGGCCTGAGGTCTTGTGGCCAATGGGTGCACTTGCTCAGCGCATACCATGATCTGAGCAGCTGGGGCAGGGGGTGTCACCAGATGATTATGTCAAAAGCGGCCTCACAGAGTGGCATTGCCTTAGTGAATTTTCTAGAATTAATTTTTCAGAGCTGGATTCATACTGCCTGAACTCTTAAGTGTAATATCTGAAACTATAATACCAATTCATTTACTTACAGTGAGATAAAATGCCAAGAGCTCCCCACACTCAGACAACTGATCTGGGCATTCTCTTCCTATAGGTACATTAACTACCCAGGGAACCAAAGGGTAACAACAAAGTAACTTGGTAAATACAGAATCAAAACAAAGAGAGTTAGTTTCATGAGTTGTCTATTTAATAGAATCAGGCTGAAATAACATAATGCATTCCTCTCTACAATGAGAAGATCATTAAACCAGATAGATCAGACGGGTACCTGATCACATTCGTGTATGCTCTTCTTTACTCTTCTGTTCCAGAATGGTTTTAGCCGTCTTCACACCTATGTCCTCCTTATACTAGGCTTCCTTAGCTGATCAACACCCTTTCTGATTGACATAGACTTTCTTTTGATGTTAATAGTTTCAGTAAGTTTTCTGTCTGATTTTATAGACAAGGGAGACATTCTCTTTCTTATAGGAAAAATCATTACATGTGTGTTTTAAATGTTTGACTCTCAGACAGCAATCTTACTTGTTTTACTTCCAGACTGTTGGAGGATATTTTATTATACCTATAGAAACTTAAAATGCTATACATTTGTGCTACTTTGGGCATTTAGGACTCCAGTGTTTTACCTTTAAGGCTTCCTAAGCTTGACACTCTATAGCCAAGAGTCAAAAAAATTAACATCCTATCAGCAGCCTCTCCTGAGTCTCTGGGATGCAATATGCTCTGATGATCTCACATGCTCATTTGTGAATCCCTTCAGTTCAATTTTTCCTACAGTTCACGAGAGGTTGATGGGATAATACACACAGGACAATCAAATAAACTTCTAAGTAAATGGTATCTACAATTGCAGATATAAGAATAGATTCTGTCATGGAAATATAATAATTAAAAAAGGAAATACTCAGAGCTTAAGAAGATCAAAAAGGAATAAAAGGATGAGACGGTAGGAGTCCAGATGGCCTCAACATTCATGCATTCAGTTTTCAAGCAATTAACATATTTATTGTGTGTGTATGTGTGTGTGTGTGTCATCCTAATGTATTTCCGTATTTCCATGCCAAGCTTGGACATTCATATCTCAGGTGACAAATGACTTCTCCAAGTCACCTCTCAGCCAATGGTTCCACTTTAACAGCCTTGCTATATTTGTGTACACAGCATTATTTATGCAATTACTCAATTTTTTTGGTACTTTTACCTATTATTTTATAATAGTAAATATAAAGTGGCTGACACTAGCAATAAAATGCATAGGTCTCACACACTTAATTTGTTTGAGACAAAGAGGGAACTCATCAGGCATGTCAATAGTTGAAAATCATTAACCTGAATTGAATTCTTTCTGGCCATAAGCCAACTGAATGTGTGTTCAGTTGGAAAGGAACATTTAAAAAAGAAAGAGCATCTAAATCATGCTGGAAATGCAATGCTTAAAGATTATATACAGAAGGCAAGATGTAATTAAGACATTTAAAATATTTTTTGCTCTTTACAACTGAGGTTCTTTTATAAGGTTTCTCTGTAGTTCAACTTTCATATATTTCACTTCCTTGCACGTTTTCAAGTATATGTTAAATTTGAAAGACATTTTTCAGTGATCTCTGAAAGAGCAAAAACAAATTAGCAAAATACCCAGAGGCCTCGAGACTACATTTCTGTTAGTGAGTAAAGAGCTGAAATATAAGTGAGCCATGTCAAAACTTTCTGCTACATTCTGCTAGCAGAGCCCTGCCTAACTAAGATGAGAAAAGTGGAAGGAAATCTCTATGAAAGAAGATATTTCCCCCTGAGCAATGGTAAGCTGACTGTGTTAATAAAGGTTATACACAGCCCTTGCTATCGCAGTAGCCAGGTTGTGCTGTCTCTCTGGACACATGATCACACCAGGAAGTGTAAGTCAAACAGCAAGCCTTTTCTTAAGAGCTGGTACCCTAGCCATGGTTCACTGATTAATGAGTACCTTGGCATCAGAATCTAAAAGGTGAGAGATAATGATAGACAGTAGAACTTCTAGAACCAGCATCACCACCTGAAGCCTACTTTTACACTCTCCCTACGTTACATACCAAAATCTCAAAATTATCTCATCTCAGACTTTGTTCATTTAAGAACAAGCACAGGATTATCATGAATAGAGGTCATCATGATCAAAGAGAATTTCAGAAAATTCAGGTACAGAGGTCAAGCCAAATAGAATTCAGGTGTCCCCAGACTCAATATTACCTTCTGTTTTACTTTGACTCTTGAAAAGATAGAGTTCTAATGTCATATTTTGTGCCATTAAGTGCACAGAAAACACAACCCATGTTACGTAACTTAACATTTAAAGACCATGTTACAATACCACGTAGAGTAATGGAGAAGACATGGAGAAATGGGAGCTCCCATATAGGGCTAGTGTGGACTAGAAATTAGTAGAAATACAAGAGAGCAGTTTGACAGTGTTCATCCAACAAAATATCCTTAAGCAATGAAAATGATGGAACTAGAGCTAAATCTGTCACTACACATAAATCTCAGATATTTAATATTGCAGAAAGCTACATATAACACCACTTATCTGAAGTTTAAAACTTGTGGAACAACTATGCATGTTAACGGACATATACATGTGAACGAAAGGTAGACCTCTGATGAAGCGAAGGATATCATCAATTGACTTCAAAATGGTGGTTACCTTGGTAGAGGAAGGGAGAGAAATGAAACTTAAAAGGGCTTGGAAAAGAGTTTCAACTGACTTTTTAATGTTTTATTTCTTAAGAAATAAAAATTGTTAAGCAAATATGGCAAAACGTTAAGTTTTGTTTAAACTTGGTGATGGCAGATTAAGAACACACATTTACTTTCATTTCCCCCCAAACCTCAATAAAATGATAACAAATGTATTTTTAAGGCATTACTCTAAAAGGAAAAAGATAATGGGAAAAGAAACAACAGAAACAAATTTTTGAAGCTGGAACGCAGATGGGATTTTCTGACTTCAAAGAACTAAGAAAAGAAAATCCTATGCAACCATGAGGAAGCAGAAAAACAGCTCAATTTTGTCTGTGGGCCTCTGACACTAGCAACACAAAGCATGGGAAGTACAGGTGACAGCAGGGCTAAAACAGGAGGGTGGGTTGAAAGTTGCTTACAAGGCAGTGAGAGCTCAGATTCCTGCCCCTCTTTGAGTAGCATGGTGGCTGCCCTCCTCACCTCACTTGAGAACTGTAAGTCGATTCCCTGAAGAAGGTAAAACAGAGGGTCTCTCAGCTGGGAGACATCCAACACAGAAGGAATCATACCAAAAACAGGGCTAGGAAAGTTTTCTATGTTGCATTCTGAAACACATAGTCCTCTTCCCTCACTTGGTTCCTAGAACGATGGTTATATAATAGGAAGTCTATTGTCCTCCACCTAAGACATTGAAAGAATTTTCTCTAGAGAATTTGACAATTCCAAGAAAAAGACAACATCATTACACTGAAGGGTTCCCCAGCAAGGTGGCCCAGAGCCAGATACCCCTACAATAAACGCCAGACCTGGCAGGCCCCACCTGTGTACTCAGACTTCCCATCAGGCTGCCGTGCCCCATTCCAAACATGAATGGGCAACTTGATGACACCAGACATCTGAGGAAAGACCCTTATCTGAAAGACAGAGATCAAAGCAAACAAGCAGAAAATAAGCAAATTGGAGGAAACAGGATCTACATAAGAAAAAGAAAACTTAAAAAATACATATAAGTATTATGCTCAGAGAGATAAGAGATGATACATTCATTTAAAAAAAAGAGCAAGATACCATAAAAAGACACTTCAGAGGACAACCAAGATCTCTTAGAAATTAAAAAGAATTAGAACTTAATAGAAGGGTAGGAAATTGAAAATTGAAAGAAAAGAGATAAGAAAATTAGAGCATCAATCCAGAAAGTCTGACATCCAAATAACAGGAGTTCCAGGAAGAAACAGAGAAAAGGGAAGAGAGAAAATTATCAAACAAATAGTTCAGGGAAATTGCCCAGTACAGAAGGATCTGAGTTTCCAGAATGGAAGAGCCCAGCAAAATGGATAAAAACATGACCATATACAGATACATCATTGAGAAATTTTAGAACACCAGGTTCAAAGAGAGGTTCTACAAACTCCCAGAAAGGAAGAAAAAAAATAAAAAATGATCATATACAAAGATTAGAAATCAAAATAGCTTTGGTCTACTCCAGGAATACTACTCCAGCAACTTTTTCTGCAAAGGGCCAGATAGTAAATATTTTTAGGCTTCACAATCTGTTGCATATTCTTCTTTGGCTTTTCTGGTCAGTTCATTTGTTTTTACAGCCCTTACATATATGTAAAACCCATTTATAGCTTATGGGCCATACAAAAAATAGACCACAGGGACGTAGTTTGCCAACTTTAGTCTACTCAACAGCAGCACTGGAGCCAGCTGACAGTGGAGCAATGCATCAAAAATCTGAGGGAAAATTATTTCCAACCTAGAAATAGAACTCTATACTCAGCCAAGCTATCAATGCAGCTCACAGGAGAATGACATATTTAGTCATATAATTTTTCAGTCAAATATTTTCCATCTAAGCACCACTTTCCAGGACGCTACTGAGGCATGTGTGCCACCAAAAGGAGAACATAAAAAGAGAAAGAGAATGCCATTACAAAGTCCGGGATCCAATAAGAGTAAGATAAAGGAAATCCACAGTATAACAATGCAGATAGCTCTCAGGAAGGTATCCATGCCAGATTAGAGCAGGTTCAAGACTTTAGAAGAAATTTCTTCCAAAAGATGGAACTGATAGAATGTCTAACATCTGACAGGAGATTTAGACAAATGGCTAAACGTTTGGAAGTAAAGACAAATATAAAGAAAATTTAGAAAGTAAAGATAGTTATTAACCTCAGAGGGAAAAAAAAGTTATGCAAGAAAGAAAAAGAAATCATACGATCCCAACTAGCTCAGCTGTGGACAGCATTTATCTGGTCATACCATAAGCAATGGCTACCTGATCTCAAAAATTACAATGTATTAGGACGACAGGGAGAGTGTGACAGGAAAGGAAAAGTGAAAGGGAGTCACATTCTTATCTTACATGGTGGGAAGTCCATATATAATGCCTAAAAAAAATTTAAAATAGCCATATTTTATATATTTCATATAATGATATGAAATACTAAACTAAATTAGTGAAAAGTGTTGAAAATTGTTGCCTCTGAATTGAGGGAAATGGAAGCAGTTATTTAACAATTTAAAACTAAATGATGAATAAATGGTGTTCTTTATACTGATGTCTATATTTAAACATTTTCTATTTCAAAACTTTTATTTTGAAGGAGCATTCTTTATGTTGTCAAATACAGTGTGACTGCATCTTCAAGGTTTTATCATAAAGAATACTATTAATAAAACAAAATTTTTTGTCTTTTTTAATATTAGTAGAAATATTTGAAGAGATATCGTTTAATGAATTTCTTAAACAATGGAAAGTCTCCGAATCTGGCTTCACTGATTTCAGCCTCCTACTTTCCTCTAATACGCTTTACTTGTCTGTAATACATGTATGTGATCCAGCTGGTCTGGTTCCTGGGGATCACAAGGAAGAGACATAAACAGATTCCTCACAACAGGAAGTTTTCGCAAGAATAAATAGGAACATAAGGAAGAAGAGAAAAGTGCCTCATTGGCAGAGTCACCTGTGTATTGGGTATTTGTCATATTTTGGCCACCAAGCATCTGAAATACATCCCGTATTTGGAAAATTTTTCTCCTTATAAATCTCAGTAGAACACAAAACCTGCCTCCACTGTAGTCTAAAAATACCACATATGGTTGATCCTTGAACAAAACAAGGGCTGGGGTACCACATCCACCATGCAGACAAAAATCCATGTATAAGTTTTTTTTTTTTTTTTTTTTGTAGAGATAGTGTCTCACTATGTTGCCCAGGCTGGTCTTGAACCCCTGGCCTCAAGCGATCCTCCCACCTTAGCCTCCCAAAGTGCTGGGAATACAGGAGTGAGCCACCACACCCAGCCTATATATAACTGCTGACTCCCCAAAATCTTAACTATTAATACTAATAGCCTATTGTTGAGCAGAAGCCTTACCGATAACATACTCATTCAATTAAGACCTATTTTGTATATATGTATTATATATGGTATTCTTCCAATAAAATAAGCCAGAGAAAAGAATATGATATCAAGGAAATCATATAGAAGAGAAAATATATTTACTATTCATTAAGTGGAAGTGGATCATCGTAAAGGTCTTCATCCTCGTCATCTTCACATTAAGTAGGCTGAAGAAGAAGAGGAAGAGGAGGGGTTGGTCTTGCTGTCTTAGGGGGGCAGAGATGGAAGAAAATCCATGTCTAAATGGACCCACACAAGTTCAAGCCAGTGTTGTTCAAAGGTCAGCTGTACTCACTTTCCCCGACTCACTTGTGCAGCTTTCGGCCTTGGTCGCTAATCCTCTAAGCAATTGTTTGAGCTGCCCACTGTCCTTTGAATGCAATCTTTTCCTGTGTAAGTAAGCCAGAATTGATTTCCCTATCTTGCACTTCAGAACCCTGACTTATTCCGTATCTAGAACTTGGAAGTTGAGATCCGTCTGCACTTCAATGGAGAATTGGCTGACTAAAGGATGGAGGATGGAGGGAGGAGGATGGGAGGAACTGAGGATCCCTTTCTTTCCAGAAGGCAATTTGATAACCTCGGTTACATAGATGCAACATATGTGGCTCAATGTTTGCTGATGTACCTTGGGACTTAAAAAAATGTATTCACCAAAACTACGATATTTTTTAAAATGGGTAAATTTCAGAATCTTGGCATATTTTGGCTATTTCTTGCAGCTTTCAATGGGAATACATATAAGAAAGAGATAAGTTTAGTGTCCAGTTTAAAAGCACAGAGTACAGAAAATACAGCTTTGCTAATAAAGGCTTTTTTAGTTACCTCAAAGTCCAATAATTTTGAGCCTTTCAAATTTGAAAAAACTGCATTTTCTACCCCAAGCCAAGCATAGCCCAGCATGGGCACTGAGACTGAAACTTAGCAGGAGCAAAGGTTGGGGCCGTAGGGAAGCCGGACTGCTCAGGCTTCACCTCATTAAACACTGCACTCTCTCTGTACAAAATAACCTGGGGCAAAGATCTGATCCGAACCAGTGCCCCTGGATCTCAGACCATTGTTTATAACTTCTTCAAGGTGGAGTTCATTAAGCTGAGAATCACAAAAGTGAGGAGATCAGAGTTCTCTAGAACTCACTCGAGGCCTCGCAGGCTGTTAAAAAAAGGTCTATGCCACCTTCACTTTCTGTGCGACTGTCTTCCCCTAAAGTCTGTCTTTGCTTCTCTCCATGTGTTGGTTTTATTTTTTCTCACTACAAAAGGACTTCCTACATGCTTTTTCAATTAATATTCAAAAACCTCCCAGGGGAAGGCTATGATTGGCCCAACTTGGGCCACACCCAGATGCTCACTCGGACTGGTTAATTTCAGCCAGATTATTGGGAAACTGCAATTGGTCTGACCTGTGAATGAGATGCGGGAGGCTGGAGGAGGCCACTACCAGAAGGGAGGATGCCGAAAGCATATCAGATGGTCTCATTCGAGTTTGAAAACAACCCTATGAAGCAGGTACTACTTTTTTTCTATATAGGTTATATTTATATCTCTATGTTGTAAAGAAGAACACTACATTTACAGAAGTCAATCTCCTCATGAACAGAAGATGAAATAAGACAAAAAGGGCAGGACTCAGACCCCAATCCAACTAATACTGTCAGGGTGGCAGTCTGCCCTTGGTTCTTGGTGTGCTCTTGGTGGAAGAATGACCAGACACACCTAAATGTCAAGTCCAGACTGTTATCTTGGAAAAATCACCAGCAGGGCCAATGTGATGGAGTAACCCCGGGCAGGAAGCAGCTTTTTATTGTAGAACAAAATGAGTCTGTCTGCTTGAGTGAAGGGAGTGTCTCTCTCTCTCTCTCTCTCTCTCTCTCTCTCTCTCTCTCTCTCTCTCTTTCTCTCTCTTTCCCCCCCCCCCCGCCCCCTCATGGATTGTTTCCGTTTATTAGCCCAGTCTGGGGGAGGGCTGTCGGGAGGTGTGGGACGTTATCAAATGATCAACAGGTGTCCTCAAAATTCCATCTGCGTATAAGAGCTCCCTCTCTGAAAGCCCACCTGGAGGCAGTGAACCACAACGCAAATGCAAGCTAATGGCATAATAATTACCCTTAGGTTACTCTAGGTCACTTTCTAAATCCTATCATGCCTGGGCTGGGGAATTCCTAGATTGATAAAGCACTCCCTCCTTCCCCAGGTGTAGCAGTTGCTCAGGATAGGATTAAGGGTGGGGCAGCACCAAAATGGAGTGCCCGTCCTTATCCTTCCCAGGTGGAGCAATTGCTCAAAACAGCACCAAAGCAGGGAAAACAAGACAAACCCTTGTCCGGGAAGAGCCAGAGATCCTAACTATCTACCTAACAATACCACAGCTCATGCTCTTAAAATTCCACAGTACGATGCATCATAAGGTTGTGTTATTATTGCAAAACACATTTCAAAAGTAAATTCCAATAAATAGTGATGGAGGTCTACCCTCACTAGTGACAAGATTTTTGCAGTCCTTCTGGGTTTTTTCTTCTTTTACAATATTCAATAAAGAAGGAAACACCTAGTTAAGTTGAACTTACAAGAAGCCATGAGAAGGGAGAAAAGAAAGAAAATATTTTATCAAAGTAAAAAAAAAAACCTTTATAAAATTTTATTGAAAACATTTCAAATAACAGCAACTAGCATTTATTGGGCACTTACTATGCACTAGCCCTGTTTTAAATATTTTATATGTATCAGCTCATTTAAGCCTCATAGCATATTAACCTAAATAATTTAGCATCTAGGAGACCTTTATGAAAAATGTCCAATTCTGATCTGCTTCCTCCTTTTAAAATATAACTTTTATATTCCTTGGGTTTGGATTTTTTTTTTTTTTTTGGTCGTATTATATTCTTCCCACATGGCATTAAAAACAGCAGCAAATGATTCGTTCAGAAAATCCTCAAACCCTTTTAAGAATGCAGCCCCCTGAATATCCCGTACCTCAGGAACGTGGTCGTCTCCATCCCTCCAGGAAGTGTGATACCTGCTGCCAGACTGCTGCTTCATTCTCTTGTGATCAATATTCTCTCCTCTATCACATCACACAGCCCCCCTCCCTCCCTTTCTATCTCCACCCTGCCCCAAGGGGATGAGACTTCCCAGGACCTTGACAGGGTTCCAAGGTCAGCCATTGCTCTTTCAAAGTCAACCTCATCGGCAAGTCTTCCCTGCGGCCCCTCTGCCCTCTCTGGGGCCACCTGACCTCTCTCATCATCATCTGGTTCCCGCTGGAAGGCTCCCTGCTTTGTCCTTCGATGTCCCCTATTTCTGCTCCATTGTCTTCACCTTTGTCTTTCATTAGTTTGTCTCCTCTTTATGTGCCCAGCTAAGCGCTTCTGCTACTATTCAGAATATCTATTTTACTCTTTAAAGCTACTGACTCTACCCTTCACCCTGAAAACTTCCTTTATATCCTTTCATTAAATGCCCCCCCATGTGGATAACTAAAAACAGGATCAGGGCTCCTCCTCCAGCCTCTGTAATGTCTTAATTTTTATTCCTTCCTTTTCAAACAAGAAATTGTTTATATTTATGCATTTCTGCCAGATTTCCCAGCTCCCACAAATTAATTTTAATAATTAGGGAACACTGTTGTAGCAAAAGATGTAATATTTCACTTTCGATTTTACCACTCTCCTTCTTTCTAAAATGTAAATTTTTTAAATTTTCATTTTCAAAATTCCTACCAAGATTATTAATGTAAGTTTTTAAAGAAAATTATTTTATCCAACATTCTTACATTTTATTCTAAATGTTCAAATACATATGTTAGGTAGATAGTGAGGGATTCTGGGTCTCCTAGGGATGAAAGTGGGCACTTTGCCTTAGTGCAATCGCCCCACCCCAATCCTTGCCATACGTGGGGGAGGAGAAAATACCCTACGAATCTGCCAATCATAAATAACTTAGTGCACCAGCTGCAAAAGAATGCAGAGGACTCTCCAGCCCATGGGCCAGCAGCATAGGTACCGAAGAGTCCAGAAATTGACCTAGAACAATCCACATGCGTAGTAATGCAAGTCTCAACTGTCCAATCAAAGTGGTTCCATGGTGATGTCTGAGCCACTAGGGAGGTCCCAATCCAGGCACTATAAAACAAGTCACAGACCGTAACCAAGTCCCTTTTTGCACCTTTCCTTTTGCTCTCCCTTTGCTGTGACAATGGCTCCAGTTGTCATCTGTGACATACGTATCATGCTCTGTAAGCCTATATCTTGCTCTTGCCCTGTGATCCTATCTTTCTCTCAATAAACTTCATTTTCATGCTTGCCTAACTTTGGTGTGTCTGGTCATTCTTCGGCCATGAGCCCACTGAGAACCAACATTTTCACACTGAAACCTGACACACAGACAACTTTCTGTTACTTACAAGTATATTATCTTTCATCAACTACAGTGGAAAAAATCTCTTTGTAATGTCACTTTTCTTTGCTATGTATTTTTTCTTTCATATTTATCCTGTGGGGGAAAAAAATCAATATTTTCTCCTCCATAATTGACATCCATGATCATGTACCTTCCAACTCAGCTATATTATGACATACCAATTATTGACCCCATGCAAAAAGCCTCAACCTCAATCATTTGTAAGAAACAAATTTCCTTTGTCAATATTTAGCTTAATTTCTTATGAAAATTGAATCTAGTTATAGATGCTGCATTTTCTCTTTGATGCGTGTTGATGTCAACTGATTTACCTTAGTATGAATTCCATTTGCTGATCCCCTATTGTTTGAAGAATGGCAGAGTCCTTTAAGACACTCTCAGAAGTTCCTCTTTTCTCTATTTTTTCATATAAAAGAGGAGAATTCAGAACTGGGGGCAAGGGCTGGGACAGTTTTGGTTGGGTCTCATTTGAGGTTCTGTTTTAAACACTATTTCACTTCCTCTGTCTCATACTCCTTCTGGAATTTGGAGTCCATTTATAACAGCATGGTGCTTTCATTCACTTTAGTGTTATCCTTCATTAATCTGACTGAAAGTCATAGGTGCGGTGAGCCAAGGCCCCATACCCATACATCTGGTTGCATCTGGAACTTATATAGGATACAGGAAAGGGAGCAGGAACAAGGACCCCTTCCTCTTGAGGTTCAAATTATTAGAATACAACTGGTGGCCTAGGGTGGCCCAGACAGAAGCCATGTGTCGAGAGACCAACAGAGTGCCTCCCAGAAGAAATTCCTCATGAGGGCGGGAAGGAGGAGTCTCGGTTCACACCCTTGTCTAGGGGCAGGCTGGTTCTCACACGCGGCTAGGTTTCCCCTGTGCTTCTTGCAGCAGAGAGCCTCGACTGCAGCTGCCAGAAATTCAGGGGACTGGTCAGAGACAGGAGCAAAGAGATAAAATGGAAACTTTATAATCCGCCCAGATTTTTTGGTTCTGTGATCCCACTGGACTAAAGAAACGCATAAGTTTCTTGGACTTAACAGAAGAAGAATGGGCTTCTCACAAACAAGTGGATAAGATTCATTGATGTCCAACTTTGATTATTTTTTAAAGAGATCTCATTTTGTACTCTGTACTCTTTCTCTGTGACTGGAGCAGAAACATATGTACATACAACAATTGAGTACTTTACCATCCCACTTTAGGCCATTCGTGGTCATAATTTGAATCCTTTATCCCTCAGAGGCCCCAAGCAGCCATTCTAGTTCACTTTGCAAAAGAGTTGCCCTAGCTCGGTCACATGCAGGAAATCACATAATCCGTGTGGGTGAAGTGTTTTTGCCGTCCCCCGCACTGGGTAGAACCCTGTGCTGAGCATCAGTGAAAGGCATTTAGCCGATGATTAACCTCAGCTGTCCATTCCCAGAGTCCTCTTTCACACTTCTTAAAAAGAATGCTAAACTGAGGCACTACATTTATTAGAACAAGTAACATCTCCTTCCATCTGCCCTCCGCTTGTAAAGAGAATAAACAGGTTGTTCAGACTTTCGTTACAGGAGAGTTGTTTAGGTTTTCAGCCCAAGTAACATCTTCATAGTATTCCCTCAGCAGTCAATCTTCCTCATGAGATAGTCTAAAAATTAACTGTGTCTCTGCTAACCTGAAGCTCACCCCAAACTTCTGATTTCATCAATATTGATTCATGCATTTACATTTTTGGGTTCAGCACAGCCTCTTCCTGAAAAACAGTAAAACAACTTCTCCCTTTGAACAAATATCTCACTGTCTGCCTCCGGCTCCCTCTTCTGGACTCAAAAAACCACAGAGCATTTCTTAGCTGCTCTTTGCTCTCTGCTCATCTGATTTTATTGTTCTCTCCCTCTTTCAATTCATTTTGTCCTTTTCTCCATTCTGACACGGTCCTTCAGCCTATCCCTCTCTTTCCCCTCCTTCAAAGTTTCCTTCCCGTGAGTTGGCCCAGGGCGCAGACTGTAAAGCCACCATAATCTCCTTGTGCTGGCAGTCCTTCGTGTTTTTCTACCTTTGCTAAACTCTGTAAGGCTTAGGGTTTTCCCATTGTCTTTCTCTGTTCCTCATCTCTCTACTCCCTTCCTCTCTCTTCTCCTTGTTCACTATCTACTCAGTCAGCTCTAATTGATCCTATGGCAACTAATTCTCATCCTCCATGAATCAGTTTGGCGAGATTATTCACTCAAGAGTAAAGTGTCTTGGCCATCATAACAAATTAATGAGAGCGTTATTATTATAATAATTGCCCAATTTTAAAGATAAGGACGTTAAAGTAAAGAGAGGCTAAACAACTTTTCCAAGCTCGTAAAGCTATTAAGTTGCAGAGCTGAGATTCAAACCCAAGTCTATTTAACTCCAAACCCTGTGATCTTTCACCTGAACCATGCAACTTTTGCAGGAAACTGTGCCATGGGCTCTCTGTGGTTTAGTAGTATCACTTATTGCTAATCTTCATGAGGATTTTGGTTAAAGATGCATTTAAATTCAAAAGTGCCTGTGTTGCATCAGGATAATGAGAGCAATTGAAAAACAAGGTAAGATAAAGGTATGCAGGGGCTTTTTAAAGGTAATTAAATATATATTGGGGGTATGATGTTGTATTCTTTAGGGGTAAAGAACATAGCTATTATTACACACGCACACCTCAAAACGAGCCAGATCTTCACCTGTTGACATTCTTATGTCCATACAGAAACCTATTAAAGTTCCGATAAATTACTCTAAGGAAGCAAACTAATGTTGGTATTAAGAAAAAGACATATTTTGGGTTTGTTTTTTTTTTTAACAAAAAGGATTCAATTCATAAATCAAGAATTTCTCACTGATGAAAAAAACTTGGAAACTCTTATCCAGTAAGGGGAAAGGACAGAGTAAATCTAAAAAAAACTCCAATAGCATAACCATGGACAGCCAGGCCAGGAGGCACAGATGAAATCAACACGGCTACAGGTGAGGTGCAATAATGCAACACAGAGCACAGGAAAGGCTGTTCGCCCTGGAAGAATGAGTCAGACGAGGGAAAGTACAGCACTCTGCAATAAACACAGGCAGCCAGCACCTGGAGGCAGAGAGAGCAGACCTGCAAAGGCAGGATACTCACTTGCCGAAGAAGTAGATGTTCCTGGTAACAATTTTACCCAGGATTCAGCAGGAATCACAAAAGAAATCATTGAGCATCTCCAGCTTGAGAAGAACTCTATATGAAAGGCTGTAATAAAATCAGAATTTTAAATCAGAAAAAGAACATAGAGATTATCTCATTCAACCCTCTAATTTTGTAACATTACACATACTATGTTGTAAAGAATGCTGGATTTGGTATCAGAAGACCTAGAGAAAAAAGATGTTAAATAATTTAAAGGACAGTGAATCAGTATAGAAAAGTGTTTTCATCATCATTATTATCTTGTATAATCTTCATATTTGGTCATGAAGTAGAAAGAGAAACATTAGTGTCCCAATTTTACCAATGAAAGACATTAGGTTTAAAGAGATTTAGTAAATTGTATTCAGCAGCAAGTAGATGGAGAAATAAGACTGTTACTCATAGAAGCTTTCTTATTTCTAGCTATAATACATTTTAGCATGTTTTCTTTGTAAATTAACTTGTGAGCATAATGGAAAGAGAGTGTGGGGAGGAGAGAAGTGAAAATTGGAAGGTTTCAGCTAAAACAGAGAAACCAAGACCAATGTACTTTTCAAAAGGGGATCACATAGAATAATCAGATACTATCTTTAAGTTTGTAGGCCTAATTTCAAAAGGATTAAACTGCTTTCCTGGGAAATTACTTTCTTCTGAGAAGCTTCTTTCCCTCAAACTGTTTCTATTTATTTATTGCCCAAAGAGTTTAAATAAAGATAATAAATTACATGATCAATAGAAACAACAAAGTTGCTTTGCTTAGAGCTGATAACAGAGTATATAGATTTTCCATGAATAATTGAAAAGGCCCAACAAAGAGGTTTAAACTCTCATGTTTCTTCCCCTCTCTCTCTCTCCATTTTTTACAGAGCCAATTCCTAAATCTCCATATGGAAAGAAATCAAACCCAATCAATTCAACCACCCCACATCCAGGAGGGTTTATTTATTGCCTGCAGGGTGCCATAGCCAACCTTGTGGCAGAAAGCACTCAGGAACACCAGCAACCCATGGCTGCCGAGAAGTAATCCACCACCTAGGGGAAGGAGCCTGGCAGTTACTCCTTAGATGAGATCCAGAGCCCGAAAAATAAATGTGTATATCCAAGCAATTTATTTTTGTTGCAAATTACAATAACTCCATCACCCCCAAGCATGCTGTTCATCCAGGGGCATCAGACAGGTGTCTCTTAGATCAACTTTGATGCCCTTGTAGTTTAGGGTTACCTCTCACGCTTTCACTCTACCAACAGTGATTCTAAAGAAACCTTCCTATACACATGGCTCAAGTGCCCAAGATCCTAGCAGAAAAAGTTTGTAAGGTCTTAAGGCTGCTGTAACTCAATATCTGGTTCAAGCTGCCACAATTTGGTCATTTTCATGACTACAGCCTAGGTTCTGGGGGTTCTTCTCCCTTTCTCTCTCTCTCATTCTCCCCAGCAGTGGCAGAAAAAGCAATGAACTAGAAGGTGGAAGACATGAAACTCCAGCCCAGTTCTGCCAAGGGCTGGGTGCCACTGGGGAAGTCATCTCTACTGTCCCAGTACCCAGCACAGTGCATGGCACATAGTAAGTGCTCAAAAACTGTTTGTTGAGTGAATGAATAAATGAGTTTAGTATCAAGGGATCTCCATTTCCTCTTTAGTAAATAGGAAAGTTACTCTAGGTTACTTCAAAAATCTCTAGCTCTGAGATTTTAAGATATCAGTAGCATTATACTTTCAGACCAGCATTTCAGAATGGTATAATTATATTAAGGAAGATAGGGAGAGCTCCCCTTCTGACACGATGGAGTAAACTGATAGATCAACCCCCACGCAGATAACAACTACTTCAAGGCTCTGCAGAGTGAACAAAAGCAAAGGCTGTATGTTTAGGTGCAAAATGGTACAATGACTTTGGAAACAGTTTGACAGTTACTTATAAAGATAGGCCACTCTCTGTGTGATTCCATTTGTATGATATTCTGGAAAAGACACGATTACAGGGACAGAAAACAGATCAGTGGTTATCAGGGACTATAGTTAGGGGAAGGGTGGAAAGCAAGCAGACATGAGGAATTTTGCAGTGAATGAAACTTCTATATCTAGACATCTAGATTTTGATGGTACTAACACAATCATATATGTTCATTGGAACTCACAGAACTGTCCATTAGAGAGTAAAATTTTTAATATTTTTTATAATATGTAAATTACATTTCAATAAGCCTGACCTTAAAAAAAAAAAAAAAACAGAGGGAGGTCGTGAACCTCTTCTAGATTGGGGAGGACTAATGCTATGCCTCAGGACAATTGGGGACATTCGAGTTTGGACTCTGTTGATAATGTTACTGACTTAGTAATTTTTTCTCAGGTATAATAATGGGTTGTGGTTGCGTAGGCATGGTCTCTGTTCCTGACAGGTACATACTGATGTATTTAGGAGTAACTTGTGACGTCTGCAATCTTATTTTGGATGCTTTGGCAAAAAAGAAGTGAATATGCATATTTAGAAAGGAAGATGGAGCAGGGATCTTTCCTGTGGGTGTGAAAGATGTCAAAATAAAAATAAATTCCTTTGGTTAAACCTCTGTCGTGTACACCTGCAACCCCCGTCTCCTGACTTCTTGCTGGGTGCTGTGGTTTCACTGGCCCATCTCCATTTTCCTCCAGTTCTTCCCTTTCAGAAATTTCTACCCTCTGCGGCTCTCTTCTTCATTTCTTATTCTCTGATCATGCCGTTCAGCTGCCTGGAAAGCATTTGTTTCCAAGGCTGTTGAGCTCTGACATTGCCCTTCTCTTTCCTCTCCCCTGAGCCAAAGCCTGACCTGTACAGCTTTTCTATTTTTAAGTATAATCTATATTCTCCAAGTATCTTTAACAGAGTCAAGCGGTATCTAGGTCTCTCTGAGCCCATCCACTTTCTCTTTTAAAACTCCCCACTCAGCCCTCCACCCTCCCTGTTGAACTGGAAGACCAATCACCATCTTTTCCTCCACTAAGCTCATGGCCTCCACTGCACAGCTAGCTGGGTTGGGGTGGGTTTTGCTTCTAACATCTCATAAATTTCTCATTCTTGTATTACCCTCCTCCATTGCTTTGCCTCACCTAAAATTTTCCCCCTCCTTTCCTCATGTCTTTTCTCATTCTCAGGTACACAGACATTCCAAATGGGAACCTTTCTCAGGGCATCACTGGAGGTGGGGACACCTGAGAGAGACATAGGAATACACCAACAGCACAGATATGGTAGGATGGTGTAACACAAGAATCAGCAAACCGTTTCCGTAAAGGACCACAGAGTAAATATTCCAGGCTTCACAGGCCAAAAGGCAAAATCAAACAGCCGTTCTTACTGAAAGGTTAACAGTCATTTACATTTTATAATTAAAAATGTAAACAAAACAGAAATATTCATTGCTCTCAGGTCATATATGGTGGTTTTTCAACCCCTGGGAAAATATGCATGGTGAACTCCTGGTTTAACTTTAGAAGAAGTAGAAATTGCCTTCTTCACCTTCTTTCTTTCATTGACGTAAAGACAGTATTAATACAAAGAACTTGGGCTTGCGGGTTATTATACCTCCTGGCCCCAGCTGCTCTGCTCTAAGTGCTCAGAAAACATCATGACATCAACCAGCACCCAGTCCCTAAAGAGACCTGTGACTTCCTCAAGACTCTAAAAATAAACAGGTTGCCTAATGGCTGTGCTCACCCTTGATATCTTTCGTCAGCTGTCAAGAGTGACCCTTGCCTTTCAAAGCCTTTCAAAGCCCTCAGAAAACATCATCTTTCTTCCTTTAAAGAGTGAAAGCGAGGACCATAAGCTATTCTTTCCAATAAACTCCTCCCACTCAAAAAATAATCAACTATAATTTTATGCCAAATTTATTAATGAAATGACCCACTGAGATGGGAGGTGGCTGTTAGGACTGAGCATAGGCTGTTTTCCATGGTTTCCATGCATAGCCCAGTAAACTTGGCCACATTGTCCGGTAGGTTGGGCATCTGGAACTTCCTGTGCCTTTGTTATCCCCATTATGAAACTGACGATTGTCAATTATTCTAAATACCATCTTAATAAGATCCTAATAGGAACTTCCTGGCACTTGGCAGCTCATTGGGCTTCTGCTTTTTTTCTCATAAATATTTCTCTACCTTATTCATCTGGATATCTTCAGATGGCTTTGATCACACTTGGTAGGTAACTTTGGAATATTTGTCCTCAAACAAGTAGGTATGCAATTTATTTGATTAAGCAAATGAAACATCATCACTTCCTTGAAGCAGATCTGCTTTCTCTACAATGATTGATAACTCTTTTTTCAGCAGAGCAACGTGGATATGTATCCATTCAAATAAATTAACATTCAAACCCTGAAAAACTGATTTAAGAAGAATGGATTGATCAAATGCTAATAGCAGGTAAAGTGACGTTCAAACTCATTTATCATCAAAGAAACATAAATTTAAAACAATTATGAACAATTTTTAGGCACTTTAACTGCAAATCCTTTTGTAAAGTATAATGTTGTGTCAGCTCAGAGGCAGTAACATGGGAATGCGGCCCAAGCCCACAGCTGGTGCGGGGAAGGCAGAGTGTCCGATGTCAGATTCTGAGTGCTGACAGTATCCTTCACCATGTCCCCTAAGATAATGTTTAAATAAATCACAGTATGATGATAAGAGGGACAATTATTTAAAATTCATGCTAAGACTAATTAAGGATATAAGGAAATGTCTATGGCATTACATTAAATGAAAAAAATGAGTAGACAAAGCTGAGAATACAGTATGATCCCAAGTTATCTTAAAATATGAATACAGAAATATAGGAGCATGTTCGTGTGTGCTGAATGGCATGTCAGGTGAAGATTCCCTGGATTTACATGCTAAGCTAAATTGGCTTACACCACTAATTCCATGCCTTATGAAAAAACCAAAACCCTTTTAAAGACTTCCTGAGGGGTGATATGTTCATGGTCACCTCACCTCCAGAGTCCTCTTTTCTCTCCTGCATCAACCCAGATTTTAGAGTTTAGCTCAGCTCCTTCCTCAATTTTACCAAGAATGACAAAAACAACAACAAAAATACATAACGCATTCAAGAGTATAATAGAATCAAGCATTTTGAAGGAAGATAGGGGAGAAGTTTGCATAACAAATCATCACAAATTGAACATTATTACCATTTTTTAGAATTATTTTTAGCCACCCCACCACAGGAAAACTTCCACTGGCCCGTTTGCACAGTAGGTCACCCAGTCTCATATTTCATGAGCACATCTTTCCTCATCCTCCATTTCTTCTCTACCTCTCCTCCTTTAGAGCAATAAAATAAATTTTTGCATTTTCCCACGCAAAGTCACTAAATGTTCTTTTTTATAGCTGAGGTTCCTACACAACTGTTCTATCTGGATCCTACCTTCTATCCTGGGCTGTTTATCAAGGTCTTTCTCAAAGTCAATTTCTACCCTAAAAGTCACCCAAGCATACCAATTATTAAAATGATGGTTCTCAAATTAGGATACTCATTGGAAATTGAGAAGTTTTGTTTTGTTTTGTTTTTTATATAAATATTATTTCTTGAGTCCCTCTGAAGTTGTGGCTTTGATGTAGATTTATTTTTAATATCCACGTGATTCTAGTGTGCAGAGAGGTGAAAAAACATGCTGAAATAAAAAGGCATTCACATTGTTACACACATGCCATATATCTTTGATTCTATGGTGCATTCTTTTTTTTACTGCTTGATTTTTTTTTAAAATTAGGATGCGTGTAATAATTCATATCACAAAGAACTGACAAGCTGCCAAATAGATTAAGTCGTGACATGCTTGTCATTTCTTGCAATGCATGTAGGAACAGTGCCCAGTCTCTCCAAATATATCATGAAATCTTTAAAGCTGAGAGAGTTTGGTGTGACTGATTCATGCATTATGAAGGACTATCATTTGGGCTCTGAAAATCCATGAGTAAAAGCTTCTGGCTGAATTTCAAGAGAAACTTTTTACGTGTAATTCAAAAAAAAGAAAAAATTATGAGTTCAACCAAATAGGAAATGCAGATGAAATCCCATTACACTTAACCCTTTTTTTTTTTATTGTTTGTTGTTTATAGGGGTACAGGTGTTTAGGTTACGTATGATGCCCTTGCCCCCCCTTCCTCCCAAGTCCCAGTCCCAAGCGTGTCCATCTCTCGGAGGGTGCACATTGCACCCTTCGTGTATGCATATATCC